>RBNI01004851.1:0-13374 GCA_003990745.1 Jimgerdemannia flammicorona | reverse complement strand
ATTTCCAAAATCGGCGATTCAGACGTTTTCCTTCATAACTCAGCAACACATGATCGGATTTCAATGTTCTTGGTATCATTAGATAGGCCTTATTAAGGGCTTTCAAATGACACCAAGATCATCAAATTTGGATGATTATTCATCAAGTTATTGATGTAAACATTTAATTGTCTAATTTGGAAATCAAAACAATGGTTGATTCGAATCCGATTCGAATCCATCCGGATGGGATTCGAATCCCATCCGAGTTGATCCGGATGGGATTTAATCCGAATCAATCCGAATCCAATCCGGATTAAATTGACTCGTTAGGAGCACTAGTTTCCATACAGTATTGCTGAAGATGATCATATTGTCAATATAGACAAAGAGCTATTTTCCAATCTCATTACTGAAGACTCTATTCATCATTTACTGAAAACTCACTAGAGTATTACATATTTCAAATGGCATTTGTAGATAGACATAGGTGGTATTAGGTATAATGAAGGCTGATTTCTTGCTAGCATCTTGAGTGAGACCAATCTGATAGAAGCCTGAGAATAGATCTAAGGTAGTATAGTATTTGGCTTCGCTTTCAAGAGTGATAAGGATTTCTTGAATATTTAGCAAGAACTATCTATTATTCTTGGTGATTGTATTGAGCTTCCTGCAATCAATGTAGAGTCTTAGAGTAAACTCTTCAGGCTTGCTTTCTTTCTTTGGAGCAAGGACAATGAGTGAAGTCCAGGGGCTGATAGCTTACTTAATGATTCCAGCTTCTTCCATTTTCTTGAATTCTGCTTGCAGCCATTCTCTGTAAATAGGTGGTATAGGTCTGGTTTTCTGATAGATGGGCTTGGTATCACTGGTGTTAACTTTATAGTAGTACTTAGGTTCTTGATTGTAGATGTCCCTAAAGTTTATAGTAAGTACTTCTTCATTCTGGTGCAGGATCTTGAGAAGTTGTTCTTCCAGAGGAAAGTTTTCTCTAATGGTATATGTGTACTTATTCTGATCCTTATCTTTCTTGTGCTCAAGTTCAGTAATCTTGGTAGCAGCATAGGCTCCTCTTTCAGTAGATCCAAAGCCTTGTTCTCCTCTTGGCCTTGATAAGTTCAATGGCTTCAGTGATCTTGGACTTCTTGACTTTATGGATCAACATCTGGCCAAATCTGTCATGCTTCTTGACTTTGAATGGGGTGATGGGGTTGTGATTTCTAACTATGAGAAAGATCTTGCCAGTGTAATCAGGGTCAATTACTCCTTCTTTAACTGAGATTTCACTTTTGGCCAGACTACTCCTGGTCTTGATAATTCTAGTATAGTTCTCTGGCAACTTGACTCCAATTCTAGTACCAAGTAGAGTGGTGATCTGTGGTTTGAGGATAGTATCTTGAATACTAGCAAGATCTATTCCTATGGCTTCAGTCTTGTATTCTGGGATCTTGACTTTAGGGTGAAACTTCTTGACCTTAAGGGTGATGTCTGGTTCTTATTCCTCCTTGTCATTGCTGTCAGCTTGAAGCTCTGGGGGCTAGTTATCTTCTCCAGCTTTCCTTTTTGCTTCAGCAGCTTTTTGCTTATACTTTTGTTGACAGATTTTCCTGACTTCACTGATATAGGACCAGCAGCCATTCAGATATTTAGAGCAGTACATTCTAGTACCATGGAGACATCTTTCTTGAGAGGTATAGTTATCAATGATCTTGTACCACTGCTTATCTGTGGGCTTAGGTGTCTTGCTCTTGTTCTTATATACTAAGTACATGAAGGCTTTTGTGTCTTCTTCATCTCCTTCCTCTATATCTGATAGTACTCCTTTGTAGACATTAATAGAGACTCATATCTTTCTTCCTCTATAGTTAATCTGCATCTTCTGAGCATTGAGGTCAATGACAGCCTTGCCATTGGTTGCCAATAAGGATATCATAGTTGGTGGTGCTTATAACAATTATGTCTACTAAGATGGTAGCTTCTCCTATCTTAATAGGTACTTCTTAGATCTTGTCTAGGGGGGTAGCTCATGTACCATCTGCTGTAATATAGATCATCTTGGTGGACTCTTCAATATCTCAGCCTAGGTGCTCAATTGTCTTCTTACTCATAAGACATCCTTCAGCACTAGTATCAATAATGGTATCAAAGATACAATCTTCAATCTGATATGGAGTATAGGCTGATGTCTTGTACTGGTCTTCAGATTCTTCACCTGAGTCTTCAGATTCTTCTTATATATTATGAGCATCTATAATCTTATACTCTTGATTCTTAGTAGTAGTTGCAAGTCCTACTCTCAACTACTGTCTGAAGGCAGAGACTTCAGCTAGTTGTCCAAAAGTAGCATTGACCTTCTGTTTCTTGAGGTCCTTGTAGATATCATACTAGTAGATCTTAGTTTTGTATAGCTTCTATTCCTTCTTACTTTCACTTTCTTCTGAGATTGGAGTAGTTTCTTTAATAATTTGACAGACAGCTTTATCTAACTCCATGTCTTGATCAATCTCCTCAAATTGGGTCTTACTTTGAATAATGATAGCTAGAGTCTTCTTTGATCTTCCAACTGGCTTGCTGTTGCCCTTTTTATCATAAGGCTTGGACTAGGTTCTGGTATCTTCAGTAATGGATAGAATTCAGACTTCTCATAGTATTCTTCATCATCAGTGTTACTAATATTCTTGATGACTACTGTATTGGTTTGTTCTCTGGTTCTGGTAGTATTGCTGGATTGGGCTTTGTATCTTGTTTTGGTCATATAACTCTTTGTATAGTGGCCTTCTTCTCTATATCTGAAGTATGTAATATTGCATTCTTCTATAGCAACTGCAAATCTCTGTACTGGTTTCCTGTTGGCACTTTGGACTTCTCTAACAATATTACTAAGATGTGTAGTTATCTCAGCAAACTACTTGATAAGTTCCTTCACTGGGTCAGCTTTGGCTATCTTGAGAGTAAGTGGGATTGGTTATCTGTTTACAACTATAACAGGTATGATACTGATAGCTCTATCTTGATGCCAGTTATTTTCTCTATTGAGTGTTTGGCAGAGTGTCTAGAAGTCCAATATCTCTGTACAAAGACCACTTTTTGGTCAAGAGTCAGAGCAGCTGGGGTATACCAGATTGCTAGGGCAATTTCAGGGTGAACTCCTTTGAGGAAGGTTGAATCTGCTATTTATTTCTTAAGGGTATCATCATAGTCAGCCAAGACAATCTGGTGACAGATTTGGGTATAGAATGAGTTGAGATCTTTACTAAGTCTCTGATAGATAGTGTTAAGTTGATCCTTGAGAGCTTGCTTGATCTCTTCAGTATAATATATAGTTCTGAGGAAGTTCTTCATGTTGGCAAGTTTGGCTGTACTAGTATTAGCAATGGTGGCTATATTGAACTTGTCTCTAGCAGATCCTCTGAGGCTGATAGATAGAAGGGCCAATTGTGCATCTATGTCAAGGGTTTATATGACTGTGAATTGTTCAAAGTCTTTAATAAAGATCAGGATTGACTCTTTAGTAGTATATCTATAGAATGTGGGGGGACACATTTCTATCTTATCTTGAATTCTTATAGGGATGACTCTTGTAATCAGAGTAGTTATTGTAGTAGTTATTTGTTTTTCAGCTTGAAAGTGAGGGATTCATCTTGAATCACCAATCAATGGACACCAAGTTGTCATATAGTGGTTGCTAAGTCCTTCAAATATATCAGATTCTCTCCAAGGTATATCTCTTAGACTAACCTCAAGTTTGTTATAAGCAAGTTCTTATTGGAGTACCTTCCCAAGGTCTTATAGTCCTTAAACTTTTTATCTTTAAACTGTCTTGTTATCTTTAAGATTGCAAAATATGAAATTGAGAGTAAGTGAACTGGAACTGACTTTATTTCAAAGGAAATAAGAGGGGTATTTATAAAAAATATGATTCAATAGTTACTAAGTTATAAAGCTAAATATAAATTTCATTAACCAAATAAAATACTAGAACACAGAAAACTACAGTTATAAGTATAAGTTCAAGTGTCTGTACAAATAGTTGCATAAGTTTAGGATATCAGTAGAATTTTGGTAGTACAGAAAAAGGATTTCAGAAGAATTCTAAGTTATGCAAGATCAGAATATCAGAAGAATTACAGTTATATAGGAAAAGAATATTGGTAGAATCTGGTGTTATTAAGAATTTAGAGCAGAATATTCAGGATCATGAAGACTTCATCTTAATCATTATCAAGACCAGAGGTCAGAGACAGAATATCTTTGAAAGAGATGAGGTCCATGAACATTTCATCTATTTCATATACTTCATATATCTCACATATATCATGTGGGATGATATCATCACCAATGATATCATTATGTTCAGCAGTAGTAAGAGCTCTCCAATCTATGACATTCTCTTCCACAAAATAAGGAACAAATATAGGGTCTTGGAAAGGTCTAACCTGGATGCTGGAATCTTGAAATACAGAGATCAATCTCTGTATGAATTGATCTGGGTTGTCCTGAAGAATGAGATATCAGAAGTCTTTTACTTTATTACTATTGAGAGTGATAGTGGACTGAGCCTCTGTGGCCACCATGGCCTCCAGTTCATTGGTGCAGCAAGCTGACAATTTCTTGAAGTCTGAGATTCTAGTATACTCCAAGTTGGAGATCAACCATAGTGTATGCCAGAAGATCTGATGAATCTTCTTTACTGTCCTTATTTCATGTATATCTATAGGGGTGGTATCTTGAATCTCCTAGGGACTGGTCTGAGAGAACTTCCAGCAGAGGAGATTTCCTATTTCATACTTTGGCCACATCTAGAAGCATTCAGTAGTAATAGTAATTCTTATTTCTATTTCATGATAGTAGAGAATATAATGATAGGGGTTACCAGTACTCAGGTTAACACTAGGAGTCCTTTTTGTGTAGGTTCTCATAGCTCTTCTGATGTCTTGAAATATCCTATCCTGGACTGAGGGGCCTTGGTAGTTCCTGGACCTTGAGGTTTGGCAAGCAGCAGACATTTTGTTTGTAGTAAGTCTTTAGAACTATTTCTGTGAGCTTTGTTTAGATTGCTGCTACTATAGTTTCTTGATCCTTCTTTTATATTCCTTGAGATATCTGTCTTATAGTTACAAGAACTTATGGTTGGTCATCATTGCTCATCTTGTAGCCCAGATGAGTCATACTATATGATCTTCTTATGCTCTGATCTGGTGGCTTGTAAGGAGAGGTCGTCTCTTGTGCTGATGTCATTATTCTGAGGTCACTATTATAGTATATAACTTATATAGTCCTGCTAACCTAAAGATCTTATTGGGATTGCAACTTAATATATCAATATATAATTATACTATTTCATCAGTTTTATGTTATTTATCAGTAGTGCATAAAATATATAATTTATACAAGTTCAATAAAATTGACCTCTCTTTTACAACAAAGGTTATAAGCTCTAATTGAAAAGTAGACTGGAGTAGAAAATGGTTACAACTTCTTAGCAATAGCTTATTAATAGGTTTCTTCTTCTAAGTATACCAGATAATTAACTTTTGCTTTAATTTTTAGACTCTTCTTTATATTGGAAAGTAAACCAGAGTAAAAAAGAAAGCTCTCTACTTTTTTTTTAACTTTTTAGACTCTTTTTTATATTAAAAAGTAAATCAGAGTAAAAAAAAAAACTCTTTGCTTTTCTTTAACTTTTTAAACTAAGATTTATTTACTCTTATCTCTGGGGTATTTTATATAGTTGTGGTTGCTATCTGGTTGCTATGTGGCTAACTATAGAATATATAGTAATATTATTTTAAGAAGAGAGGTGATTAGATATATCTACTAGATATAGATATATCTAATAGATATAGATATATCCAATAAGTATAAATGGGTCTGATGAGCACAGATATATCTTTAGGATACAGATCAATAAATCTGATTTAATATCTTACTAATTATAAGTAGTAGTATATATGAGTAACTAGGTATATATATCTTCAGAGAATACTTTAAAATATTTGTTCTAATATATCTAAATAATATTTTAGTATATAGTATAAGTAACTTTGACTACTGAAAATATCTCTAAATAGTCTTTAATATACTCTACAAATATAAAGAAAAATAAATATCACTTATTTAAAAAGAAAATTAAATACTTGAGTTATATTGATTTTAATATATAAATAATTACTATTGGCTTAAAAAAGACTAAAATAATCTACAATTAGTCTATCCTAAAAACTCTCAAGTTCTTATAAAAATTTAACAGACTAGCTGAATACTATTAAAAATTTATTCAAGAATTCTCTACAATTATCTCTCTGCTTATAAGTTTCTACAAGAAAGAAACTAACTTCAAAAAAGAATATATAGAAGAATATACTATAGCTATAAATACTCTCAAGAGAATACTAACTAATATATTAATCCTAATTAGCTCTGATCTTATAGAACTCTTTATGATTACTATCTGTTAAAATTATTATATCTCAATAATATAGCTTAGATATATGATTCTTAGAACTATATCATCATTTAACTATTGTCATGTAGTGGTTGCTGAGTCCTTCAAATATGCCAGATTCTCTTCAAGGTGTATCTCTTAGATTAACTCAAGTTTGTTATAAGTAAGTTCTTATTAGAGTGCCTTTCTAAGGTCTTATAGTCCTCAAACTTCTTATCTTTAACTGTCTTGTTATCTCTTAGATTGCTTGCAAGGAAGTGTGTGTAAGTAAAACCAGAACTAGAACTGACTTTTATTTTAGAGGAAATAAGAGGAGTATTTATACAAAATATAATTCAATGGTTACTAAGATATAAAGCTAAATATAAATTCCAATAACTAAAACTACTAAGTTTCAGAGTCAGTACTGATGGTTGTACAGGTTCAGAATGCTAGTATAATTCAGTGTCACATTAGAATACCAGTACTGGAACAATTTCATATTACCTCAGAATGCCAGTACTGGCATTATCTAGTGTTACATTAAAATACTGGTGCTGGCATTATTCAGTATAATAAAGAACTTAGAGCAGAAAGTTCAGGACCATGGGGGCTTCATCCTCATTATCAGAGGTCAGGATATCTTCAAAGGAGATAAGGTCCATGAATTTATCATTTTCACGTGCTTTGATGTCACATGGAATGACATCATCACTGATGACATCATCACATTCGACAGCAGAAAGGAGGTCTGGGGCTCTCCAGTCTATGAGGTTCTCTTCTACAAAATAGGGAACAAATGTAGAGTCTTGAGGAGATCTAACCTGGATACTTGGGCCTTGGAATACTGAGATCAACTCTTATAGGAATTGGTCTGGGTTGTCTTGGAGGATGGGGTGCCAGAAGTCTTCTACTTCATTACTATTGAGGGTGATAGTGGACTGGGCTTCTGTAGCCACCCTGGCTTCTAGTGCATTGATATGGCAGGATGATAGGTCTCTGAAATCTGAGACTCTAACATACTCCAAGTTGAGGATCGACCATGGTGTATGCCTAAAGATCTGATGGATCTTTTTAGCTATTCTTGCCTTATGTATATCTATGGAAGTGGCATTTTGTAGCTCTTAAGGGCTAGCCTGTGGGAACTCCTAGCAGAGGAGGTTTCCTATTTTGTACTCCTGCCACATTTGGAGGCATTCAGTAGCAATGGTGATCCTTGTTTCCATTTCACAGTGGTAGAGAATAAAGTGATAGGGATCTGCAGTACCCAGGTTGATACTAGGAGTCCTTCTTGAGTGGGTCCTCATGGCTCTTCTGATGTCTTGGAACATCCTTTCCTCAACTGAGATACCTTGGTGATTCCTTGACCTTGAGGTTTGGCGAGCAGCAGGCATTTTGTTTGTGATAAGTCTTTGAGCTATTTTGGGATTGGTGGTTCTTGTTGGTTGCTGCTACTGCAGTTCCTTGATCCTTCTTTTATATTCTTCTGGTACCCTAGGGTATCACCTACATCATAAATTTTTTTGCCTGCTTTTATTCGGTACCCTGCCTCCACTACTTCATTAGAGGGCTTTCACCATTTCAATGGTGACATCTCGGTTATTTTATTAATTGATGAAAATAACGACACTTCCAACGTGAGACACCAATCCCGGACAGCGCGTGCGATGTCTTTACCCCAATAGGTCATTGTAATGGGTTACAAAGTGGAAGCAGGGTGTGCGTGATCCAGTGATACCTGTGACAAGGTGGTGGAGGAGAGGAAGGACAAGGTGCAAGTTCATCATGTACGACATGGAGGCTTCAACGTGGATTGTTTCAGAGTGGTGTTGCAGATGTGAATACTCCAACCTCGATCCCAAAATTATCGCTTGTTGCCACACATAATCTCGTCATCATATACCAGAATACGTTGCCTCAAATCGTCTCTGGTATTTCTCCCATCGCCAACAAGGCCATACATTCAGGGACCTCCCCAGTGTCAAGATACGTGACCCATACAGGCTACTGTGGCGGAAGAGGTGGTTGGCGGAGAGGAGATCGTTGGGGTTGGTTCCGATCTGCGCTCAGATGAAGCCTCCGAGAACCAGGAGGAAGTCGGACGTGCCATAGAGGGAGACGTCAAAGGGGTTGGACTGGATGTGAAAGATAAATTGAGTACCGTTGCCATTGGTGGGTAAGCGCATTGTAGAAAGAAGAGCAAGCTGGATTCGAATCTGCAATTCCCATCATGAAAAAAAGTTAACTCACCGTGGGTTTAATAATTTATCAGGAACTAGACCGCCACGGCTATATCGTTGATCGCCGTACACACCCTCGGCCGCTTGATCGCCTGGTGACGACACAATACCTACACATCCGCGGGCTGACTCGCGGAGGGCACCGGTCAAGGCGGGGGACATACATCACGAAAATCGCCCGGGACATCTAGCTGATCTGGATACAAATTTATCATTCTGATCTAGAGCAAAGGCCAGGTTATCTACTAAACAACCCTAGCATATCTGCTATCTAAAAGCTCTACTGAATAAATTAAAATAATAATCTTTTTATTATGATACTGATAATTACAAATAAAAAATCTATGACAACTATGATGACTGAGCACAGAACAATGATGAATGACAACCGAATGCAGAACGACAACGACAAAACACAGAGAACAGTGATGAATGACTAAGCTCAGAACTATGATGAATGACGATGACTAAGCGCAGAACGACGACCGAGCACAGAACAGCGACGAACGATGACAAGCGCAGAACGATGACCAAGCCCCGAACGATTATAAATGACGAGGACTAAGTACAGAACGATGGTGATGATGACGACGGACGGATGACTAAGCACAGAATGATGAATGACGACTAAGCGCAGAACGATGAGATGACTAAGCGCAGAACGATGAATGATGGCTAAGTGCAGAACGATGCGAAGGATGACAGACAACTAAGCACAGCGTAATGAATAGGCGATGGATGGCGGGTGGCGGACGACTAACTGCAGAACGATGAATGATGACCAAGCACAGAATGGTGATGACGACCACCATGTCCAGAACGATGATTGAGCACAGGACGGTGATGAATGACGACCAAGCACAGAACGGCGGTGATGATGATGGACGATGGATGACGGACGACTAAGTGTAGAAAGGCGATGAACGACGACTAAGTGCAGAACGATGATGAACGACGACTCACAAAATAGCGAGAATGATGACTAAGCACAAAACAGCGATGAATGACGACTAAGCGCAGAATGGCAATAAATGACGACTTAGCGTAGAACAGCGACGAACGATAACTAATACGGAATGACGATGACGGTGGCAAAGCGCAGAACGGCGATGAACGACGACTAAGTACAGACGGTCGATGGATGACGGAAGACAGATAAGCACAGAACAATGAAAACGACTAAGCACAGTACGATGAAAACGACTAAGCACAGAACGACAATGAACGACGACTAAGTGCAGAATAACAATGATAGAAGACAAACCACTGCGAGGTACTCACGAAGTGATTTCATTGGTGGTGTGAGAATTTCGTTGGTCGACATCTCGTCAGTGGGAACCAACTTGGTAGTACGAATCTCGTATGTGAATCACGGCGGCGAGAATTGGCAGTACAAATCTTGTTGAAGGGAGGCTTCATCTGTGGGAATCTCATCGAAGGGAACTCAGCGTCTTGATGGTCGGAATGTCGCCGGTGTGTTATGTACGAGCTGCCTGCGGACATAATAGGGTTATAATAGCGGCTCACGAGTACCTGCGGCTAACGCGACCTGTGCTACGCACTGTGGAATGGGTTCACGGCAGGAAGACCTCAGCGTCAACGATCTCGGTGGGTGGGAAGTCGTGAAATCGTGGATCGAAAAATTAGATCGACCATCTCGGATCTCGATAACAAAAATTGGATCGACATGACTTTAAGAAATAGCATCTGCAAGATTCAACGGGGAAACCGCTCTCCACTAAAATTGCTTAGGTTTTCTACACCTGCCAAGTTTCTGTTTGGTATCTAAGAAAAGCCCAAAAACATATAATCATTTATATCATATATTTACATTTCAAACCAAAATATCAAATTGGAACATTATTCCATCCATGCGACTTGACCATCGAGGTTTAAAGTTTTGGATGCCAAGCGTCGATCTTGATCCAAACCGTCGATCAATTTTTGGCTTTGACCCCGATGGTGCGCTATATATACGATGTGCATCAGAAAACCCTGTTATGGACAAAATCTCGTGCTTAGATGCTTGAAAGCCACAAGGCGGACCCGATCAGTCCCAAAGTCGAAAAATTGTACATCCGATAGAGTATAATTGGCCATTAACACTTCATAATTGGCCATTAACACATCATAATTACGTATATACACTTATTAAACTGGAACACCGCAGCTCGTTACAACCAACACACAACCAAGCCTCTCTTCCGTAAACCATGCTTTCAACGTCTGCCTGGCTTCCGCAGTGGACGCCTCACTCACTTGCTGGAAACCATTTTTTCTACTTTCGCTCAGGACAAGGGGATGACTCCAAAGCATGGCTTCCAACAGATCGACAGTTGGTGGAGAAGATAGAAGATTCTGTAATGACCTTGTGTATTATGCTTACATATATAATATATTAGTGACACTCTAATATCAATATCATTTAACCATCTTTGTTCTATTTAGAAATTTGTTGTCGTTGACGATGATTTCCAGCCAACCAGTAAAGCGTATCGAGATATTTTGGAAAGGGCCCGAGAACTACGCATACCCGTCTTAACAAGATCGGGCATCGAGGTATACTTTATTTTTGGCCTCTTCCTTTCTGTATCTATGAAAGAGTGTTTTCTCTTTTGTATGCTCACGTCTTACTTGGGAATTTTATGTACCAGGCCGCCGACCGCGTATTTCGAGCTTCCAAAGAGACACGTGAAGTGTATGTAAAAACTCCAAGCCGTTATGTTTCTCCAAATGTTCCTCCTTTACATTTAAATTTAACATAATGCATGTACGCATATAACGTTATCCAAAGCACTAGCAATCTGAATTCGCCAGAAATCGTAAACGTGGATGAGGATCAAGACGACAAAGAACGTTTCAGACTAACGTTTGCTGAGCATACCATCGATGCGATAGGAGTTAACAAGAAGGCGACTGAATATCTCCATCATCAAATTCTTCTACGGGATCCAATTGTTCGCGAGTTTGCTGATAAAACGTCGACCATCAATGGGTATGATTTAGACTTGTCAGTTATTAGCAAGCTGAGATATCTCGTCTTTGTTATGGTGGTTTAAGCCCCCTTTGTTGACATTCCTGCAGGCGGCACTCACGTGTCAAGATTGACCAAGATCCACCGCGCATCGCCGGAACACGCTGGAAACTCGACGATGTACTGAGCGATTATCTGGCGGAGGCCTATTCCTTTGTGAATCGTAGGACATGTATTCGAAATTGGAATGAAGACGAATTCAACGACGACTACGGAACATCTTACGACGAGGACGACTTCCAACCAGCGGATGCGGTCTTTACAGCTCTGTATTACTTCTTTTGTGAGAATAAGGAAGCCGTCGAGAAACTTCTGATCGACGACAATTCCAAGCTGCCTCTTGCCGCGGAGAAGGGGCACGTCGACGACAATTCCAAGCTGCTTCTTGCCGCGGAGAAGGGGCTCGTCGAGGACGTGAGGCTGCTCTTGAAGCGCGGATCGGACGCCAATGCCAAAGGCGACGATGGAGGGACGTCGTTACACCGGGCCGCGAAGGGTCGGCACGTCAAGGTTATGAAGCTGCTCATTGAGTTCAAGGCTGACGTCAATGCCAAGGACAACAACGGATGGACGCCGCTGCACCGGGCCGCGGCAGACGGGCACGTCGAGATCGTGAGGTTGCTCGTGGCCGAGTTCGGAGCAGACGCCAACGCCAAGGACGAAGAGGGAAAGACACCGCTACACAGGGTCGAGGAGAAAAGGCACATCGAGGTCGTGAGGCTGCTCGAGGCTAACGTCAATGCTAAAAAATTGTTCCGAGTTCCACTTAAGCCTACAAACCAATTTGTGAGCCGAGAGGATATTCTAAAAGCGATACAGACAGCGATGCATAGGAACCAATCGAAAGAGGTACACGTACCGGTGGTTCTCAAAGGCAATGGTGGGATGGGGAAATCCGAGCTTATGCTGAAGTATTGCTACCAGTATCGCGAGGACTACGCTTACGTTTTTTGGCTTAGTGTCGACGGTAGAAATGCAACGCTGGACGCGTTCCGAGGGCTGGCGAAGGAGCTTGGGATAGAGACCAAGGCGGATAAGTCTGGAGGTGACGAGGCGCTCATTTTCGAGATTCACAAATGGTTCAAATCAAGGACAAGCTGGCTTCTGCTTCTGGATAACATGGATAACACTGACGACGTGGACCGTTTCATTTCTGCAACTGATGGAGATATTATTGTAACAACTCGCAATCATGTCTCTTCATCATGGGCGACTGTAATCGAAGTGGACAAGATGACTAACGAAGAGGCCCTTCATCTTCTAATTGGCTCACGACCTCCGTCTGATGGCACCAAAACAATCGAAGCCAAATCAACGCACGCTCAAAGCATTGTGCAAGAGCTGGACTACTTCCCGCTGGCTATCAATATTGCGCGCTCTTATATTGAAATAACTAAAACGACCTTTGAAGCTTATCTAAAGCAGCTTAGAAGCAATCCTAATAAGTTGCTTGTCAGCGGCGATTATGGCAATCCGAACGCTTACAAGGACACAGTATCTACAGTGTGGAGGTTGTCGTTCAAAGAAATCAAGGAGCGAAATCTATTGGCAACACGAATTCTTCATGTTTGCGCCTTTCTCCAACCAGACGCAATACCGACATCCCTATTCCAACGACAGCATGACGCCCTGGCGCTTTTTCTGAAACCAGTAAGCAGATCCTTTGACAAGACAGCCGAGGAGGTTGTTCTAGCTGC
>RBNI01004850.1:0-13377 GCA_003990745.1 Jimgerdemannia flammicorona | reverse complement strand
AAAAAAAGAGTGAGTGAGTGAGTGAGTGAGCTGCATACTGACAAGTTGCACAAGTTGCATATCGACGAGTTGCATGAGTTGTACAAGATTGCTCACAAAGGCTTACTTCTGTTCCTTTTGAGACCTCCACTATGTAATGCATTGACTCAATAGCTCAGCCACCAAAAGCATGCCCTATAACGTCTGCCAGCCTTTCTTTATCTTGACCAGATATTGCGAATAAAGTCAGCAGATCTCACTGTAGAGCTGTGGACCCTAAGAAAAGCACAAGGTAAATTGGGTCATGCTGGGGAAGTTTAAATAAACACAAGTAAACAAGTAGTAGCCGAGTGAGCAATCTACATCTACTATTGGCTGCTCAAAAAAGGCTGCCACGTATATAGCTATGAGATCTGTGAATTCCAAGGTCTGAAGGGCTGCTGTGAGTTATTGCTAGAATTCTCTCTCATCCCCGCCATCACCATCGCCATCACCATCACCACTGCCACCGCCATCACCCCTTTGGCTCTCGATGAGCAGCTTGTGTACTATCTATATAAGAAAGAATCTAACATTGTCAGTAGAGAGTGCGTTTCTACCTTGAATACTCCCTCTTTTGACAATCATTGTAGGGTGAAAAATGAATAGACTGGACTAATGTACAAATTAAGGGCTGCTGTTTTGTTTGCTCATGATGCGGCAGGAAAGAACAAAGAAAAAGAACAAAGAAAAAGAATAAAGAAAAGAACAAAAGAAGAGAGGGAGCAAAAGGAAAGGGTGATGTCACCAAAGTGTGACAGGAAAAAAAAAACAAGAGCGAAATGAACAAAAGAAAGGGTGAAGTCACCAAAGATTTCAATCTAGATGGATCAATCCAGATGGACCAATCCGGATGGACCAATCCAGATGGACCAATCTGGATGGATCAATCTGGATCAATCTGGATGGATCAATCCAGATAGATCAATCTGGATCAATCTGGATCAATCTGGATCAGATCATGAGACCAATCCGAGTTGATTCGAATCCATCACATGATGAATCTAAATCGAATCTCATCTGGATCAACTCCATCCGTTCAGAGCACTAGCAGTTATAGTAAGAATAATTCTGAGACTTCTGGCTCAAAAGGTGAAGGAGGCCATCTTAGTGAAGTTTTTGAAGAGATAGAAAGGAGTGGAGATTGGCTTCAAGCAGGGGGGGGTACTATTGGAGGCAATAGAGAAGATAGTGGTAGTGGGGAGGGTAATGATCTCTATGGTACAGTGTTTGTGCTGAGATCCCAAGGTAGTACAGTTAACAATACTGGACATGTCAACTGTATCAAAAGAAATGACCAGAGGGTTGATTGTAGAGGTCATCAAGAAGTATGAAGAGATCATAGATGTTGAGTTTAGAGTCTGGAAGAGTACTGAGTTCAGGACTAGAGATGTGGATATCAGGGTACAGCTAGTGGGCAAGAAGAATATGGGGAAGATGAGAGACTGGCTAGTAGTCCTTAAGTGGGGTCCTGTAGAATATAAGGTTTCAAGGATAAAGGAGATGCTGGAAGAAGAAGAGGACTTGCTAGAGGTATTGGAGGACTTGGCTGGAGCTGTGGAGAAGAGAAGATTGGTCTAGAAGAAGTATGAGACCAAGATGATTATAGAGATTGTTAATGGCAAGAGGGTGTAGCTGGATTAGGCAGTCTAGGAGCAGACACAGAGGAGATAGATTCAGAAGGAGCTGTTGATAAAGTTAAGAGGGGAGATGGTGGGGGAGACTCCAGCTAAAGATACTGATTTGCAAGCAAGTGCCTGGATGGGAGGGAAGGAGGTAGTGCTGGAGGTGTCCCAGGGAGCAGAAGGTGGCTCTGGGTTGAGTATAGTCATGGAAGATATAGAGATGGTCAAGAGAGAGCACCCTCAGTATAGAGTGCTAGGTGGGGCTACTGGGGAGGAGGAACTGTAGAATGTACTGAAGGAGAATTAGGATAAGTTGGTGAGATAGAATACTAAGAGAGAGCAAGAGGAGAGGGTGAAGGAAGTGGCTGAGAGAGTTGAGGAAGCTGTAGATGAGTAGAAGTAGCTGTGGAAGATGCTGGAAAATATAGCAGCAGAGGAGCTGGGGGGGGAGGACTTTTAGGTACTAAGTGAGAGATACTAGAGAGAAATCCTATATAGTGAGGAGGTGCTAAGGAAAATCTGCAATAAGATTATAGCAGTACTGCTAGAGGCCAAGATCTATCAAGTGGATGATGATAGAGAGATAGTGCTTAGAGTGATTGTGAATTATTGAGCAGCTTACATATGGGGACCAAGGAAGGGGCTGAATAAGTAGCAGGTAGTATACAAAGAATACCAGTCAGAAATGGAGGCTGTGGATGGGGTGGACTGTCAGGAGATCTTGATAGCATTAGATACTCAGTAGATAGAGACAGACAAGATTGCAGCAGAGAGGAACTTGGATCTTATGGGTAATGAGATGAGTATAGAACTATAGAGTGGGCACTTTCTCTTAAAAAACATTATCCAATATGAATAGTACAACTAGAATCTGCTCTTTGAATATCAATAGACTGAGGGATATAATGAGATGATAGAATATCTTCAGCTGATTGAAGAGGCTAGATGCAGATCTTTTCTTACTACAGAATGTGGGTTATAATGTGGACTTAGACTTACTGAACTGGATGAGAGAATGGGATGGTACAGTAGTATAGCTGGGGTGGGTGGCTATTCTGATCAGGAAGAGGGTGGGGGACATTGGGAACATTGGACATTGGGGGAGCTAATTGGTGTGGGGAGTATAGAGGAGACTAGGTTAGAGTCTCCTAACTGTAGGATCATGCTATTGCCTGACAGAAAGGGGGGAGTAAGTGGATTGGGTCCAGGATCTGCAGAAGGTTGGTGTTTTGGCAGAGGCAGAAATCAACTATCTGGGGGATGACTTTAATATGATATATGATAATGGGTTAGACAGAACTAATAGAGGGAGGGATATGGCAGGCAGGAGTAGTGAGATAGAGGACTGAGAGGAGATTGAGAGACTGAGTTCTTTGATATATACTGGGTGACTTGAGTGGGCAGATTGTAGGATCTATACTTATTGGGTAGCAGGACTGGAATTGTGGATAGACTGGGTATTAACAGCAGAGTACTGAAGTACAGATGTTTGGAGCAAGATTAAGACAGTCTGGTATCTTTGGTTAGACCACTGGGGGTTGCTGAGCAGAGAGAGGTTTGGAGCAGTGGGGATGGGCCTGGATATTGGTACCTGAATACCACATTGCTGGGCAATAGTGCCTTGTAGGGAGAATAGATAGTAGATGTTAGTGCTAAGGTAGTGGGCTGAAGGACACAGAGATTGGAGGTTGGGAATTGTTGGCAGCAGTTGAAATCTGATGCTCAGTAGTATTGAGGTGAGGCAGAGAGAGAGAGAGGAATCCAGCAGAGGTAGTATATTAGATAGACTTTACAGAGACTAGCAAACCTACTGGAGAGGTGAGCTGGATTATTAAAGAATTGTAGGGTAGGAGATTGGAGGATTCAGAGAATCTAGCAGGAGGTGGAAGAACTGAAGAAGAAATTGCAGGTGAAAGAGCTGGCAGCTCAGCTGAGATGGTAGGGTATGGAGGAGAGAGAGTGGTCTACTAAATTTTTATTAAGGCTGCTATAGGTAAGGAGGATAAGATAGTAGTGGGAAGAAGTATTAGATGAGGCAGGAGAGATGATGACTGAGACACCAGAGATCTTAGACTTATTGCAGTCTCACTGAGAGCAACTATAGAGTGAGAAGAAGAGGGGTGAGGATGCCCAAGGTATTGAAAGGCAGCTGGAGGATTGGCACTCAGACCTGGCCACAGGCCTGGGCAAACTTGGAGATCCAGTAAGTAGAGAAGAGATGTGTCAGGTCTTGGCAATGATGAGTATAGAGATAGTACCTGAGGAGGATAGGACTGCCTTGGGATTTTTGGAAGAAGATAACTGGTATTGAGATTGTGTTAGAGGAGATAGTATAGATATATGATGAGGTCATTAGCTCAGGGTCCTGGATTGGAGGACAGTACCTGGGACTTGTTACTCTGTTGTATAAGGATAAGAGGAGAAGAGAGAATTAGAAGAACTAGAGGCTGATTATATTTCTGGATATAGATCACAAATTGATAATAAAGATTTTAGTAGTAAGATTCTCAGTAGGTACTAGGGGCTGAGCAAAGGGGCTTTGTCAGTAGCTGGTTAATTTGAGATAGAACAGTATGGGTCTACAGTATTATAGAGAGTACTTATATAACTGAGATCAATGGCCAACTAGTCTTTCTGGATCAAGAGAAGATATATAACAGGATTTGGCATATATGGCTGGAGGGGGTATTAAAGTGAGTGGGAGTTCTACAAGAGTTCAAAAGATCATTAATTTGTCTGCTAGAGGAGAGTTGGATAGCTATTATAGTAAATAGGTACAGGAGAGAGTCCTTTTCTCTGGGTAGAGAAGTGCTACAAAAAGATCCACTGTTACCAATTCTCTATACCCTCTTATTAGAGTCTTTGCTGAATAGAATTTAGTATAGAGTTGGGGGTTTGAATATTTTGGGAGTGAACTAGAAGGTTGGAGTCTTTACTGATAATATAGTAGTAGGGCTGAGCTCTGTGGAGAATGTGGTAGTTCTGAAGAGTATAGTGAAATAGTATAAGAGATAATCAGATGTTAGGCTTAATTAGTATAAGTGTGAGACACTGACTCTAGGTAGAGGAATAGTTGGAGGTAATGTGATCAGAATAGTAGTCTTAGCTGGCAAGGCAGTCTGCTACTTGGAGATTTATTTTTTAGTATATGGTTTCTTACTACCTTGTGACTAGTGGGAGCAGTAGCTATTAGCTTGAGGAAATGTACTCTTAGAGTGAAGAGGTCAGTATATCTCTCTGGCAGAGAGAGTAATGATACTGAATGTGTACTGGTTGCTAAAGCTATGATATATCAGATATCACTTGGACTTTCTAGTATAGATGGTCAAGAAACTATTAAAGATAGCCAGATTATAGATTTGAGTAGGACAGAGGAGCCAGATCAGCTAGGAGGTATTGACATTATCAGTAGACAGAGGTGGGCTTAGTCTGATAGACTTTACTAAACATTTGCACTATTTGAGAGTATAGTGACTGAGATAAGTAAATAAATTGCAGGATCAAGAGTAAGTATCCCTTATATAGTATAGGAAGTATAGTACTCTCCCCAAAATACAACTGGTGACCTACTCTCTCTAGTAGCTCTTGATGGGAGTAAAAAGATGTACTATAGAGAATTTTGATAGGAAGTAGTAGATAGTATCCACTGCATTGATCTCTAGTAGAAGAGTGATGAGGGGGAGAAGGAATAGAGATCACAGATGTGGAGATAGGACTATCTACTGTTAAGAGAAACTCTGGTGGAGAATTTTTAGCTAGAAGATGATATGGAATGTCTGTGGAAGTATGGAAAAGATTTGTGACCAGAAGTATAGCAGAGAGTAGAGATTAGTAAAGAGTAGAACTAAAATAGAGTCTAATCTTAATGCAAGCAAGTAGTAAGATAACTCTCTCCCAAGTTCTGAGTAATATAGTAGTGGATTTTGAGATATATGTAATACTGAACTATCAGTCAGAATACTTGGTAAAAGGAGGTATTGTGGACTGTAAGAAGTGTCTGGATATTGAGCAGATAGGAGACATAGTACATATCTCTGAATATTGGCTTAGAGAGTATGAGGTTCTAAGATACTACTAATAGTTCATCAAGAACCAACTGGGACTATAACCTTTAAAGAGAGAGAAGAGAGAGAGGTGGGGTAATCTTCAGCATAGATTAATGAGAGAAGTTGAAGATAAGTAATGAACCTTAAAGTAAGCTATAGTTATTTGGATTAGACTTGTCAGATATTAACTCTATATATTTAAAGATAGTCAATAATTAGCAGTTAGAATAAGAATTGTAAGATAGGAGTAATTATTGTTAAACATTCTAAATAGATAGTGGTAAGGGTGGAAATCTGATAAGAAAAGCCATAAAATATATTTACAAGAAGAGTAAGAGGAGAATTGAGATTGCTGAAAAGTCAGTAACTCTTAAAAAAGAAAGAGAGAGAGGGGGAGTAAGGAATTTATATAAAATTAAATGAAGAATATTTTGATATCTTTATATTAATATAACATAAATTAGATGATAATTGGTAATAAAAGAAAAGTCCAAGTAACTATAAAAAAAAAAAAAAAAAAAAAAACCAAAAAAAAAAAAAAAAAAAAAAAAAAAAAAAAGATTTAACAGATATCAAGAATTAATACTTATGAAAAATGACTCATAACATAGTCATAACTTAGCCACCTTATAGCTAGCAAACTTATATAAATAACTCAATATTTTAGAGTGAATAAACCTCAGATTGAAATAGTTCAAAGCAAAGAGAAAACAAAGAAACTAATAAGCCTATAGGTAGATATACTTCAAACTCACTTCCCTGTACTCTGAGAACTCTACAAGAGTCAGAACAAGTCAAGTTTTCAAGATACTGAAATCTGCCATACTTCTAAGGTTAGGCATCCACTATATTACAACAGATAAGAAAAAAAAAGTGAGAGAGTTACTGGATTAGATCAACATCAATTGCTACAAATAGACAATTTCACAACACTCTCTCTAACCGAACTCACTCAAATTGAGAAGTCGTTGACTTTGCAGAATGCTGCTGAAGGATAGACACCAAACTCGATGCAGGGAGAAGTGTGCTCTCATTCTCAGCTGTCACTTCATGTAACTCTTCCACAATGTGATGGCCCTAATTAAATTGATTTAATTAACGTACGGCCAACAAAGAAAATAAAATAAAAGGTATGAAATAACTTACGATTTGCTCTTCAGGGGGAATTTCTTGGGAAACTTGGGATTCAATGAAAGAGTCGGGAAACGCGAAGTGGCCGTCGTCAGTAATTACTCGCCGTTTTGGATTTCGTTCTTCAACCTCCGTGATGATCTATGTAAACCAACGTAATAATGGCCATTACTTGAAAAGTTAGAGTTACAAATTCTAACTAACATGTAAGCAATGAAAATATTACAGTACTACTACCTCTTCGCGAAATTTTCGTCCCTGAGCTCGAATAGATTCCCCAAGAGTACTCATTCCCTCATTGTTTATCACCGCCCTCGTCATCGCTCTCGTTTCAATCTGTAATTTGATAGTATTAGCAATTAGTAGTGCTCTAAATATGCATCCTAGAATACTTTTTGCATTTGATTCACACTCACTTCCGAGCGCTCAAGAATTATATTTGTCCAGTACATCGGTTGCCAGATTTCGTCTCATGGAATAAAGAAATACATTAGTAAAGTTTATCACAAATTTGAATACATGAATATCAGCACCAAACAAAACAATCGCAACCAACAATAACCTCAGTAGTCACTGAATGCTCTCAAACCAGTAGTCACTTAAATGAGAGCGCTATCGTTGGCCACTCGCAACAATGACAACCTCAGTAGTCACTGAATGCTCTCAAACCAGTAGTCACTTGAATGAGAGTGTCATCATTGCCGCTTCGAAAATCTGAAAATAACATACCATTTTTTTAAAATTAATATTATCACATCGCTCCTCAGTCGCCCACCAAAACCTCCTCAGCCAAGCTCCATCGAGTGAGCTCCAATCATCGCTGAACGGCGGCATGACAAGAATAGCATCCTCTGGCTTACGACTATCCAAATATTTTGTGAGCACTGTTTGAATAAAAAAAAACCCCCTTCATAGCCAAGGTAGTGTGAACGCGGCTCGTCAGATGTCGACATGTAAGGAAATAAAATACGAAGACTTCAAAACAGAAGACGCGAAAACGTTTAAGTCGCTCTCAGGATCAGCGCTGCACACAGGTTAGCCTCCTTGGAGGGGTTGCAGTATGTATGGGGTTTCTTAACTCTTTGTCTGTGTAATTCGTAGGCAATTTTGTCTGCAAAAAAAAATTAAAAGTGGCCTGAGGAATGTTGCCTGGGGAAATGTTGTCTGGAGGAATTGTCATTTGGAAAGAGAAGAAAAACACCTGGAAATTGAGTGTTTTTAATACATACATATGAAACTGGAGTTGGGGAAAGTTGTCTGGGGGGGGGGTCAACAAACAAACGACGCGCGTGCAAAAAAAAAAAAAACGTCACTTGTCACGCACAATACACGTGACATTATTGATGACGCCAAATGTTCACTTCGTGGTTTTCCTGGGTTGATCTTGACGTCAGCTTTGAAGAGTGCCAAACTTGACCCACAACGTTGAAACGGGTCAAGTTCGGTACTTTTGCATTATTAAACGAATTGCTAAAATCCCTAATAGTTGCATATGTTTTGATCCTGCCTATGTCAAATGTTCATTTTGTCTGGTTTTGTTGCAGTATGCCTGAAATATGAATTCTCAAAATTACATTAAGTTCTTATACACTTTTATCAAAGAACAGGCAAAAGTTAAAGGGAGAAAGCTAAGAATTATTTTTGATTGGGATGAATGTTTGACACCTTCTAAGCTATTTTTTCTTTGAGAAGCAGGGTGAAAAAAAATGACTTTTAAGGATTATTTTAAAAGATTTTAGAATAAAGTAGAAATTATACTCTATAACTCTAATGGTTTTACTTTAAGTTCCAAAGTAAAATAAATGATAACCAAAAGTGATGAGATTATTCTTACATTGATAAGGATGATAGAAATAAGATAATAAATATAAAGTCATTATCTAATTAAAAGAAAAAATGAGAAAAAAGCAAAAGAATTATTATAGTAATTAATCTGGTATAATAATCATCTATATTCTATTTTTTTCTTTTGCTAGATTATTATCTTTTTCTTTATCATATTATTCAATAGAATATTTCAGAATAGCTTAGAATAGTATAGAATTACTTAGTCATTTGCTAAGAACTTATTTTCTAAATAGTTCTGCTTAGATTCTATTAATTACTAATTAATACTTAGTAACTCTCTATAATATTTTACCAAGTTCTGCTAAGCATGACTCATTGCTTGATATCTAACTTAGTAATGTTCTATCTGTTTCTTTTTCTTTTTATTTCTCTTATATAAATATTCTTTCAAAATACTTTAATAAAGTTCAATCTAGTTAGTTATTATACATTTACTCAAATTTCCTAAAGGTAATTGAACTTCTCAATTTCTATTTCTTAAAATCTGGTTATATATTTCTATTTAGATATTTGCTGATATATAGTCTAAGTCTTAGATTTCATTTAGCTTAACTATATTGAAGTACTCTTATACTTTAATAAGTATAATTATTCTCTATAATATATATATTTATTATAATTAGTAGTAGTGAAAAGTTAAACCTCACTTCCTTATTAATATAAACTCTTTTTAATATCATAGTCTTTATAGAAGATATATAATAGCTTTAAGAAAAAATAGTATAGTTGATGTAGACCTATCAAGAGACACAAGCAAAGATATAAGTAATAGAGGTAGTATTAGGTTCTAAAGGCAAAGAACTAACAGCAGACCTCTCTACTAAAAATAAGAAGACTCACCTCAAGTTACTACTACCTAAACCCTACAATGGAAGAAGTGGTGATATCAAAACCTAGCTCTTCAATATGAACTAGTATCTAGCAATAATAAATATATCAAATGAGGAGTTAGTTACTTATATAGAAGTACTACTATAAGGAGATATAGTTATTTGGTAAAAAACAAAAGTCCAAATAGCCAAAGATAAAGAAGACCTCTCAGACTAAGATAAGTTTCAAGATTAACTTATATAGTAGTTCAAGCCCATCAACTTGAAAAAGATAGCCAGAGATAAGTTAATATCTCTGTAATAAACAGAATCAGTCAAGGTCTATACTGCTATCTTTATGAGTATAGCCTTAGAGATTAATAACAACAGCAAAGCTGAAAAGCTTAATAGATATATGTGAGAACTTAAGGATTATACTAGACAAGAAGTAGAACTATAAGATCCAAATACTATTAAAGAAGTAATATTGATTACTGACTACTTTAATATAATCTCTTTTGAAAGAAATTATTTCTCTAAATAATCTAAGAAGCCTTAATAAGGATATAGATATTCTAAAAAAGTTATAGGTTCTGTCCCAATAGATCTAGATATTATTATTAAATTAAGACTTATATCTAAGGAAAAGGAAAAATTATATAAAAGTAAAGCCTACTTTTATTATTAAAAAGAAGGATATATTACTATAAAATGCCTCAAAAAGATTAATAATAAAACAGAAACAAAAAAGGTTTTGGTTATTACTAAGAAGGAAATAGTAATGCCTATCACTCAAACTAAAAAAGTATATCTGATAGTTCAGAAACTATATCCTGATATCATCATTCCAGAAGCAAAAATCTTAGGAGTAATTAGGTTAGATCTAGTAGTAATTCAAGATACAACAATTCCTACAGAACAGTAATAACTCATAGCTATTGGGCTAGTTATACAGATATCTAAAGAGTATTATAGAAAGATTGGACCATGATCAGATCTTAGTATTAAACATTATATTAATCTAGATATAAAGATAGTAGATCCAGATTATTATAGAGAAATCAAAGTACTTCTGATCAATAATGGTATATAACTCTTCAAAATTAAGAAGTAAGACAAAGTTGTATAACTAATCCTAGAACAAGTCAAAGTACTAACAATTAAGGAAGTTATAATTCTAAAAGAAATTACTTGGAGTACTGAAGAATTTAGAAGTACTGAAAGTATGAGCCATAAGGAGAATATCAGTATTATCAATATCAGCCTACTACTATTTAAAAGAAAAGTCAAAGAACAAGAAATAGATGTCTTTATTAATAGTAGTATATCTAATAACTTTATCAGTAAAAAGATAGTAAAGAAGCTGAAGATCATCACTATTAAGCTATCATGACAAGTAGAGTTCAAGATTTCCACAGTCAATAGAAAGGAATATCAAGTCAATAGAATGATAGCTAAGTTATTCTATATAATATAAGAGTACTTCAAAAAATTGAATCTCTATATTGTACCCCTATAAGGATACTATATTATTCTGGAAAAACTATAGCTAGTGTTATATAATTCTGATATTAATTAGAGAGAAAACAAGCTCATACTAAATAAAGAAGGGAAGAAGGTTACACTAAAAGTAAAAAAGTCTACAAAAGCACTAGTAGAAACTATATCTATAATTTAATTTAAGAAGCTTTTCAAAAAGTATAAGCAAGTATTCTTGGTAATCATATAATCCTCAAAATTAGAAATAGAAAAGAATCTCCCAAAAACAGTCTTACCTCTGGTCTAAGAATTCAAGGACATTTTTCTAAATAACCTATCTATAGAACTATTACTCAAAAAAAGTATAGACTATGAAATCAAAATTCTCCCAGACTCTGAACTTTTATACAAGTTATTATATCTAATGTCACAATCTGAACTAAAACTCCTTTGAAAGGAACTAGAAGATCTAGTCACTAAGAAATATATTTAATAAAGCAAATCACCCTATAGTATACCTAGTGCTCTGAATGAGTCAATTTGAATCAAATCCAGATTTAATTCATCATATAATGGTTTGATCCAAATCTCAAATCTGAAGTTATCTGAATCAACTCAGATTAATCTGAATTTCCCTATCTGAATTACTCTATCTGAATCACCCATCTGAACCACTCCAATCTGAATCACTCAATCTGAATCACTCAATCTAAATCACTCAATCTGAATCACTCAATCTGAATCACTTAATCTGAATCACTCAATCTGAATCCTCTAATTCAAATCCTTTAATTCAAATCCTCCAATTCAAATCCTTCAATCTGAATCCTCATCTGAATCCTTCAACCAAATCCTCCAATCCAAATCCTCTATATAACTCATATGCCAGACATGTCTACATATACAATACATATATATACATATATATGTATATACAAACATGCAAATATACATGTTGACAGATCAGTCTTCAACAGTTTACAGTACTAATGATGCTTCAAGTTAAACATTCCTGATAGTTCCACACCTTCTATACAATCCTCACTCTAAAATCTGGCAACATTGTACTAAGATAGATGATGTTGTTTGTAATTATTGCAGGTAAAAAATTAAGATATACTTATTGATACTTTTTGTTTGACATACATATGATATTGTTTCATCCACTCCCATAAACTACACTAGCCAGAAGTTCAAAATACTTGATGATACAACTTTGAACATATATTGACATATAAAAGACAAGTACTCTAACAAAATTAAAAAGAATATAGAGATAAATAAAATCAATATCTAAGCTGTAGTAGATACATTTATCCAATTGCCTGACCATTTCTGTATCAACAATGCCATTTAATCAAAAATATTTAGCCATACTCTTTGGTAGAATTTCAAAATTAGCTCATTCACTAGATTGTATATACAGACCAGCCATTTACAACTATCGAGAGTGATCAATTTCATAGCATCTTTGATCTCCTCAAGTATGATTTATATTTGCCAAGTATCAATACTATTCACAAAGATGTCCTGGAGGCCTATAGAAAGGAGCACGACAATCTCTGCCAGATACTTCAGGTAAAATAAGGGCAGCACCATGATCTTTGCAAGCTAAATTATATAGAGCTCATCAATTTAACCTCACATTCAATAAGCAGAATTTGGCAGGCAAAATTTCATTTATAATTGACACATAGACATTCCTCAATACAATTTCATTTCTGGGCATTACCAATCATTGGATTGACCTCGATTGGCAGCTTAAATCTCTAACCCTTGACTTTGTCAAACTTGCTGGCCCTCATTCTAGAGACAACATCACAGATGTTTTTATTAGTTGTATCCAGGAGCTTGAGATCACAACCAAGATAAAAAAGAGGGGCTTACCATCAGATTGGTATTTTGAGAGAGGTTCTAAAACAAAACAGATTTTATTGGTTATTTATTTTTACATAAATTTGCCAACTAAATATTTCAAGTACAGATTTTGGCTATTATAATGGATAATACCATAAATAACTTAACATTTTTCCAAGTTTTAGTGGTCAGCCTCAAATAGGAAAACATGGCCTTTGGTACAGAAAGCTGCCATGTATGATTCCAGGCCCACTTACTGATCAGGACTATCTTATATATATAGACAAAACATCTGAGAGAGGAGGGGCCCTAAGTATAGTTTCCAAGCTGTACAAACTGGTTGTATTGGTCTGATCATCCCCATAATGATGAGATAAATTTACTACATAGTGTAGAGCAATCAGTTTAGCCCCAAAAGAGCTTATATTGGATGTCTGTATATATTGGAACTCAATATTTGCAATGATCTAGCATGTGCTGGAGTTTGCTATAGTATGTATTTTTTTTTTCTTTGATCAGCTGAAGCAACTTATTTTGGATAATTGAAGATTTTTTTTTTTTAAA
>RBNI01004849.1:0-13378 GCA_003990745.1 Jimgerdemannia flammicorona | reverse complement strand
TACCTCGGTGATTGGATCGTATCGCCGACGCGGACAAGGATCTTGTTGATGGTGCCTTCGTAGGGGGAGGTGAGCTCGTCGCGCCTTAGGTTGCCTGCAGGATCGTGGTGCTCGTAGAGACAGATCGTGTCACCATAGGCAAGGTTCGCAGCTGTGGAGACGGCGATAGACTTGATAGTGGCGGGCAAGGCGTGTTCGGGCAGGTAGAGTTGGCGGTGGGTGTCCATTGTGCATAGAGGATTTTGTGACTATTGTTTCGAGGGTGAGTGTGGAGATCTGACAACTCCGACAAAACTACTCCCTATTTATACCCAACGACATTTGGATCCATTGGCTGTCCTAACGTGACGTCATCACACCGTCACTTGATCGCCATCAACCACACAGTATTCATGCAATTTTATTATTTGATCTCACCTGATCCTCTGGAGGCTATGATCGTACCACATCACCGCCACTTGGTGCGAAATAATCACTTTTAGCTCTGTCTCCTTGGTTCCTCGCTCCATTATCCTTTTCGTTGACCAACTGGTCGCTCACGGAAAAGCAGTCAACAAATATGGCACAGTCGGCTCAGCCACCAAAGGGCGCAAAAGGCGACCTTTATATAATTACACGGCGTCCTGAAAACAAAAAATATAATTACACGGCGCAAAAATTTACATGCTGTGGGGGATGTGACATCTCGGTATGATGGCATCCGCGCAGTCGTCGTTGACGCGATGTCTGGCTATTACCGTCTTTGACTCCTGTTACGAGAAGTGCGTTTTAGCGGATTTGCCATCGAGATGCGAGATGCTTGTGGTGAATCTTTGAAATTTATTAATTGTCCACCCTCTATCCGATTTTCTCTCCGTCTCAATCAAATGGGCTTGGCCTTGTAGGAACGAAGATGAAGCGAACGGAGGAGAAGGTATACGGAAGGCATGTGGAGGGCTTTCGTGTTTATAACCGAAAGTGTGCACTTCATCTATTACGTATTATCTAACTGAAAAGGGAAAAGCCGATCATGTTTTGGTGGAGGGGGGAGCCATTGTGATGTCCCAAAGTATTGTGCTTATAGGCACAACGCCAAAAAAGTTTGTTCTAGGGTACTGAGCGCTGTTAGTAAAATTTGTTTCCATGTCCCGATCTGGGATCTTTGCGCGCTGCCAAACAAACCCAACATTTGCACATTACACTTCCGCGTGGCGTTTCGGCCGCGGTGGACGCTACGACAGAGGGTACTGTGGCAGGTGCAGGGCTACGGGACCAGCACCTTTACTTGGGTTTTTGCAATATAAAATTCCCACTGGACAGAAAACTCCATCTACTACAAACCTCCACGCAATAACTCGCTTTTCTCATTCAAGCCAATACGCCTACCTTTTCGGGATCGCGGCCGTGACCAGTATGCGCCTAGTTTTGGCTACCAAAATGACGACAATCGGAAAGGGGGGCATCAAAACACCCTGTAAGTCGATTGTCAAGCAGGGTCCGTGGAAAACAAAGACGCATTTGCGGCGCACAAAAATCCCCAGCAATTTTACGAATGCATCGACAGTTTTGCTCCACTTCCGCCTCTTCAAATAATGCCATCTTGGTGCCCAACCACATCAGTACCTCGCTCACCTTTGGCCTCCTGGCTGGATCGCCGCCCCCAGCACTGTGTGTGGAGCTCGACGTATTCCTTGGGCACGTCCTCGATGAGATCCTCCCGCAGATACACATGGGGGTAATGCGGGAAGATGTAATAACCCTTCTTAACCTGTCTCTTATCCTTGGATAATCAGGGTGTTGTGGGGAAATTACTTAGGGACTTAGTACACAAGTGTACCAAGAAGCCTTCAATGTGAGGAAGCACTCATTTAAAAGTAATTGTAGCAGCAATGCCCTCCTTGATAACTGCAGTTAAGGGACTTGTTTTTACTGTGCACAGACTGAATTTGTCTTGGAATTTAGGTTCAATAAGGGGTTTTCCTTAAGTCTTTGGGATTTATATACCAGTCTCAATTCTGGCAGAAGTTAGCTAGACTTCTGGAGTTTAGTCAGAAACACTAGAGTCACTTAGGTGTCATTATTAAGACTCAGGAAAATGTGTGTGTGTGGAGGGGGGACTTGATTCTTGTATCAAGGACTGAACTAAAACTGCTTTATTTCAGATGGAATACTGGGGGTATTTATACAAGTTGGTTCACGATTTCTGACTAAGTATGAGTGACTAATTTGGTAACTATGGATGACCTTTATGATCAGGACCTTTGTGATCAAGACTTTTGTGATCAGGACCTTTATACTATGGATTGTTAGGTAATGATCAGTTGCTGCGGCGATTGCTGCGGCGCCAGTTGCTGGGGATAAGCTGAATATCGTTTTATCTGCATCGTTTCGTTTGTATCGTTCGGCGTATGTCGCTCGATCGTGACGCCATCACCGTGACGTCTCCGGTCACGTGATCACTCGTCGCGTCTCGTTCATCGTTCTATTACAGAAGAGATTGCCCATGCTAATCTTCCAACAAGCGGTAGACATCGCTGAGCTTGTCATTTTTAAACTTCATACTCGCAATGAGATATTTCAATTTAATGTTCAGTTCAGTCTGGTCCAGTCCAATGTCAAATGAATGACACGAGTCAGGATTCATTTGACCCAGCTTTAATCTGTGCCACGCCACTTTGACCTCTTTGTATGCAGACAATGTCTATGCCAACAAATGAATGTTGACATTGGGGGCAAGTAATGAATAGCTGGTGGCTGCCTTTTTAAGATCCTCTCGATCTTCTTGCAGGCCGTGCCCACGGGGCAGAGGGATGCGGAAAGGATGTGTGTCGGCATTATTTTGTTTGAGGAGAAAAAGGGGGAGGAAGGGGTAAGAGCCCTGGTGGGCATGAGCCGTATTTGAGGATTGAGCTGTCTCCTGAGGTGTGCTTTGATCATATCTTCATAGATCGAAGTATATATCTCCAAGAACACTCGATTGACGTTTCAGAGAGGTCAAAAGATTGAGATTGATATTATTAAAACTTGGAGATGGTCGTTACCCCACCTTTTCTGCAGAGTGCAGGGTGTGCTCCCATATACGAACGGGAGTTGTAGGCCCTTGTACCCATACGGGGACTGTAGTCCCCCATACCTGTACAGGGCTATAGCCTTTGCGAATGTTTAGGTTCGCTCGTGAGCCTAACATCGCGCACTTTTGAAGGCGAAGAGTATCGGAGAGGTCTGTGCTGGATTGCCATCTGCATGCCTCTCCCTATGATATAGTGTGGCTTATATATAACATAGGCCTAGATAGATACAATATAAGGTGAAAGAATTGGATGTTCTCCGACAATGCTCAAATTAAGTATTCCCACTTTTGCTGTTCTTCATTCGCTTGTCGCATCGTTTGTTGACTGTCGATATTAACCACATCTCGGTGAGGTGGGCCGTTATTAGTTACTTCATACCTATAGGCATGGAAACCAACTGAGCAAGGACGAAAACGGTCGGAAGATCAGCAGTTTGGAACTTCTAAATGAGTATGTATATACATCCTTGTATGGGTAGACTAGTCGGTTGGGGTTTTGTGCATTCGCAAAATACACTAGTCAAATAAAGTACAAGTTTCACTCGTGCTTTGAAATTTGTGGATCCAAATCTTGTACGAATGGCTAATCCCGTTGTTGTGCGAAATATAAATATAAGAGTCAGATATAATTACAATGTGTGTTTAACGGATGATTTCAGCTTTTGAAATTGTCAGAAATGGACGTATCAAGGGCTGTATTCTCTATGACGGGTCAAATTGTTTAATACTTTTTATGCTTTGGAAGTTGTTTTTTTTAAAAAAAAAAAAAAAGTGTCGATCAATAGGCTATTACTATGTTAGGATGGTTCGAAATGACAAGTCAGCATATTCAATAAAAAGAATCAACTACTGCAATGCCACTGGTATCTAATACTGGACATCAGACTTTATTTACTTTAATTAGTAGCACAAAATAAACCCACTCCTCTAATCGCACCCCTCTCTATCACATCCTGTTAATCTCAAGCCCCATCGTTTTCGCCAATTTCGTTAACACCTTGCAGTCGACATCATACCCAGGGTGGCCCTCGACTCCCAATACCGGTAAGCCTAAAAAAGGGAGATGAAGGGGGATGAAATGGCGGAATGACGGAATGGCAGAGAGGGCCCAGCAGCGCCGAGAGGTAAGCCTCGAAAGACGAGAACTGACTTCGCGGGAACTGACTTTGCACACATTCCAGGTTCAAAAATAAAAAATAAAAAATAAAAGGACGAAGAAGGATAAAGGGTGATGAAACAGCAGATGATATGGCAGACGGCGGAATGGCAGAGAGGACCAAGCAGCGCCGAGAAGTAAGCCTCGAAAAGACGAGAACTAACTTCGCACGCATGCCGGGGACACATGCCATGTTCAAAATAAATGAATAAACAAATAAATAAAATTAAGGGTGAAGAATGATGAAGGGGATGAGGGGGGAAGAAACAGAGACCAATTCTACCCAAACACTTAATAAACCTTCCATTTCGCCTCCAAAACAGCCATCCACCACCAGAAACGGTAAAATCACCTCCATCTACATCGCCGAATAGTAGCCGGCGTCGCGGAGCGAAAATGAGAAGAAAATCTAATTTATCAAGCGAGCACCCAATGACCATGAACAAGACTGACCTTCCGGGATGCCATTGCTCCGCTGCATGCAGATATAGTAGAACCCAGATATGTTTAGACCCGAGTTCTGGACAGAAGAATTTTTCTGTCATGAAAAAAACAAAAACCATTGGCAAATCTCGACTGATGAGTCAGGCTCGTTTCAACCTGGATCCACCACTTCCTCCTCTCCTAAAAAAGGAAAAAAACACCTTTCTATCGCATGATTATGTAATTCTCGCGCAGGCTCACAGACAGCTGGACGCAGTTGACGGAGTTAACTATCTGCAGCATAGAGAAGAAGAATGATATAGATTATGACGGAAGTTTCAGGAAGAAGCAGATACAGCCATCGAGAAGGGGAGGGAAATAATAATACCGAGTCCCGCATGAAGCGAAAATCGTCACGGCCCACCACCATGACACCTAAAAACCCTCGACTCCCGATCACCACACAAGTCGGTAAAACCCACCTCGCTCTCCCAGCATGTGATGACAACATTGTCGATGGCAGGGACGTTGAGTGTCTCCATCAGGCTGATGACGGTGCCATTGCGATAGTCGACCTCGTGAATTGTCTTGCGCATGTGTGATTGAATGGTATAGGGGTATGGATAAGAATATATAGACATGAGGTCGTGTTCTGCCATCTCACTCAACACACAACATGGGTTTACTTATGGATCGCATGTGAATATCTAAAATATTGTCATCGACCGATTCTTGCTGACAAGAGAGTCGAAGAGAGTGTAGGTTCGGAAAGAGCTCCAGAATGTCGCAAAACCGGAGGAGATCAATCTCCGACACGTCCTTTAATCCCAAGTTGGTCATCCCAGGCCCGACGATGGATTCGATTATTTTATCGAGGACGAACCCCTCGCGATTCGACTTGATTTTCGCACCAGGGTTCGTTCATTCGATCTCCATAATCTGCCACTTTGGCAATGTTCGCCTCATTCCGCCAAAGTATATATCACATTGCGGGATTTCACGGTAGCGCACGGGCAAGTCCCATGAAGGCTTGAGCTTCAGTAACTGTGGTGGGTCTTGGATAAGCTTCAACCACTTGAATCTTGATAGGGTCTGTGTGGGTTCCAATCTGATTGATGATATGTCTAAGGTAGGAGATCTCGATTCACCAAACTTGTACTTCTTTGGCTTGATGAATAGGCCATAGTCTCTCAGTTTCTACAGGATTCAGTGAATGTTGTTCAGATGTTCTTTGGCTGTCTTATTGTAGATGACTACATCATCAACATAGACCATTATCCATTTTCCCATGTCTTCTTGGAAGATCTTATTCATCATTCTTTGAAAACTTACTGGAACATTACACATTCTGAATAATATTTACAGGTAGACATAGGTTCTGTCTGGGATAATAAACTGACTTTTTGCTAGCTTTCCTAGTGAGGCTAATTTGATAGAATCTTAAGTATAAATCCAAGGTAGTGTAGTATATATTGTGCTTCATCTTCTAGTGTCATCAGAATGTTACTGATGAGGGGCAGTAGTAGGTAATCCTTCTTAGTAACTTTATTCAGTTTTCTGTAGTCTGTACAGAGTCTTAGAGTGAATTTTCCTAACTTACTTCTTTTCTTTAGAGCTAGTATGATTGGTGAGAACTAAGAACTAATAGCTTTCTTGATAATACTAATTTCTTCTATCTACTTGATTATCTCTATAAGCTATTTATAATATACTGGTGGAATTGGGCTTACCTTTTGGTAAATTGACTTAGTGTCTCCTATATCTATATTATAATATTGGTATAGTATCTTTCTTTTAATATTCTTGAAATTAGTAGTAAGAATATCCTCAAATATATGTAGTAGCTTCTTGAGTTTCTTTTTAAATGAAAATTTGTTTCCAATAGTATAGCTATACTTGTCTGTAATTTCCTCCTTCTTGTGGTCTAATTTAGTAATCTTGATATTGACAAAAACTTCTCTTCTTATAGATTTAAATTCTCTCCTTTCTCTTTCTATTTCCTCCAGCTTTTTGACTTTCAAAATCTTGAGTTACAGTATTGAAAAGAGCAGTATTTATATAAGTTAATTCTTTTACTTAAATGCAAATAGAATTGTAGAGTTATAATTTCTTATAATGAGTAAAATTTCTCCAATATAATCAGATAATAACTCTTTCTTCAATCAAAATTTCACTCTTGACTGGACTGCTTTTTATCTTGAGTATTTTAATATAGTCCTTAAAATAGTTATCTCTAGTCTAGTTATAAGTAGAGTGGTTATCTGAGGTTTGAGAATTATCTCCTCAACTATAGAAATATCTATTCTGGTTATATTTTCTGACTTATATTCTGGCAGAACTGCATCAGGATAAATTTTTCAAATTTTTTACCTTAATTTCTTCTTTATCATCACTATTCTCTAGGAAAGATAATGATTTATCTTCTGATCTTTCTTTTCTTACTACTTCTATTTTCTTTTCTTTTTCTTATAATAAATCTTATAGATATTAGTAATATATTAATAGTACTCATCTATATATTTTATATAGTACATTTGAATTCTATAAGGACATACTCTTTGTAGAGCCTACCCTTCAGTAATCTTCTTATACTAGTCTTCTTTACTAATCTATCTGACCTTCTTCTTCTTTTTTTGAGTGAGTTACTATATAGACTTCTTTTGCTTACTGTCTTCTTTCTCTATCTCAAAAAGTACTCCTTTGTTGATATTAATAGAAATTTATATCTTTTGTTCTTAGTAGACAATCTATATCTTCTGAGAGTTCATATTAATTATAGTCTTAGTCTTATGAAGCTACTGATTACTAATAAAGATATTATCATTAATAGCATTTATAATAATCATATATATCTACTAGAATAGTTGCTTCTTTAAACTTAATAGAGATATTCTGAATCTTTTTCAGAGGGGTGGCTCTTGTACTATCTACTATAATAAATATCAATTTTATAGCTTCTTCAATTTTTCAACCTAGATAGTCTACAGCTTTCTTAATAAGAAGAGAGGATAGTAAGAGAGATTAGTAGGATAATTTGTAGAAGCAACTGGTGGATTGTATTGATAATGAGTAACTTATCATTGAGTAGATCTTGGCAGTTTGAGTAAAGCTAGCTAGATACTGATTATATGTATTTGAGAAGAGAAGACAGATGAGTTTGGAAGAGTATTTGGTAAGATAAAAAGAATTGCTAAAGGAGATCATGGCCAGTTGATGAGTGGGGTAGGATTTTTAAAGTAGATATCACTACTGTCTAGTAAATGAGATCTGTGAGTAGAGTGGAAAGAGGGTTATGATAGTTGATACTCAGGTGGTCTTTAATTATAAAGAAATAGAGAGTGGTCCTCTGAGAGAGATTGGGTAGGAGTGGAGTTTCTGTATTATATTAGAATATAGATTAATTTGATAATATATAAATGTAAAAGTTCAAGTGACTATAAAAAAAAAAAGAGAAATAAATATACTTTGAAATAAGTATATAACTGAGACTTAAGCTAATTAAGATAACCTTAGATATAGGAGAGATAATTGAGACTAAGCTAAGTTGGTCAACTATATAATTATATAAATATTAAGTGAATATTAAGCTATATGAATATTAAGTAGCTGCAGTTACTTTGTGTAAGCACACAACCTCTAAGCCACCAAAATCGCATGGCATCCTCAGAACTAATTTGGAAACCACATACAAGACTATAAAACAAGAGATCATCTGGTTACATGAAATATGCCAGTAAGTATGAGAACCCACCACCAAGATATAAGAATACTAGAAGAAGTACTATAACCATAAGACTGACTCTGAACTACTATAACTAGTTTGGTATACTGTACTATTACAAAAGAAACCCAAAAGTACCAAACTCAAATTGAGACAAGAAGAACCCTATCTCATTTACCAAAAGGTTCATGAACTATACTTATCAACTTAAGACCAAGATACACTGTGACTATACAAGACCTCATTACTTAGCAGAAGCAAAATATATTTGAACAACTCTATTCACTCTATCTGTGTCATCTCTATTGGAGAGTGACAGATGCTTTATCTGAACTCAAGAAAGCTGACAATATTGAAACCAATCTCAAGCCATCCACATGACAGATATTACTACTAGAAATTGCCTCAGATTAGAGAAAATATCATTTCTGAGAGATTCAAATTCTCAGTCACAACATTGGGAGCCCTCACCCTAGATGAGAATGGCCAGTTCTCGCAAATATGCCAGCAGACCAAAAAAAAAAGAGAACCAAGATCTGTTATCCTTGTACAACCACTACCACCAAGGATAGCCTTAATCTTGCAAGAGATAGAAGTGATGACACCTTTGAAACTGATGACATCAGAAGTCAAAAAACTGCTCAGACTTTGCCAAGCAATGATGTCATCAATAGTGATGTCATCAAGAACTATCCAGATAGTGCCTAAAATCTATAAATAGCCTAGCAGTCATAGTATAGTTAGATTAGCCTTGTATGACATAACTGTGAACTGACTCAGCAGTTAGACAATCTCTTGATATGTCAGATCACACTTATACTATATGACTGTATTCTGACTCAGCAAGGCACTTAGTACTACATCTATATCTAGTATAGTCTAGATAGCCCCTCACTAGTATAAATACCCCCACCCCCAGACCTCAGAATCTGAGACCTAAATAATCCGAATACAACTCCTAAGTACTTCTCCACAATATCCCTTTACACAACTACTCTTAGTATAGCAATATCATAAATAGCAAATAAATCTATTTGATAACCCACAAACCACTCTTAAGTAAGTCCACTCCCTGTTAGGTCCTACTCCTAACCCCATTATGAAATTTCCTAATTGGGTATTGTCTACAGCGATACACCAATTCAACTAAGCTGGTCTTAGTGCTCCGAACAGATAGAGTTGATCCAGATGAGATTCAATTTAGATTCATCATTCGAATCAACTCGGATTGGTCTCATGATCTGATCTGGATTGATCTAGATTAATCCAGATTGATCCATCTGGATTGATCAATCTGGATTGATCTGGATTAGTCCATCCAGATTGGTCTATCTGGATTGGTCCATCCAGATTGGTCCATCCAGATTGATCCATCTGGATTGAAATCTTTAGTGACATCACTCTTTCTTTTGTTCATTTCACTCTTGTTTTTTTTTTCCTGTTGCACTTTGGTGACATCATTCTTTCCTTTTGCTCCCTCTCTTCTTTTGTTCTTTTCTTTGTTCTTTTTCTTTGTTCTTTTTCTTTGTTCTTTTCTGCCGCATCATGAGCAAACAAAACAGCAGCCCTTAATTCATATGTTGGTCCAGTCTACTCATTTTTTACCCTACAATGATCATCAAAAGAGAGAGTATTTGAGGTGAAAATGCACTCTCTGCTGACAATATTAGATTCTTTCTCATATGGATAGCATACAAGCTGCTCATCGAGAGACAAAGGGGCGATGGCAGTGGCAGTGGCAATGGCGATAGTGATGGCAGAGATGAGAGAGAATTCCAGCAACAACTCATGGTGGCCCTTTGGATCTCAGAATTCACAGACCTCATAGCTATATATGCAGCAGCCTTTTTGGAGCAGCTGATAGTAGATATAGGTTGCTCACTCGGCCGCCACTTGTTTACTTGTGTTTATTTAAACTTCCCCAGTATGACCCAATTTACCTTGTGCTTTTCTTAGGATCCACAGCTCCACCTTTCTCTGGTACTATTCACATTACACAAAACTTCAAGCAATGGTTCTCGACACAACTAGGAGAAAAGGTACTATCAATATGTCATCAAGCAAGAGTTCTGACAGGCATACTGGGTCAGGGGGAACTGGGGCTTTCAGGTAGCAGAAGGTGGGAAGGGGTTATGACCTGGAGATGGGGGCCTTGGAAGGGTCGAAGGTGGGCGAAGGCTCTGGAGGTGGACCAGTGTCTGGTGGATCTGGAGGAAGGTCTGGTTCCTCCAGCTTTGCTGACAAGGTGAAGGCAGGTGGATGGCCTGCTGGAACAAGAGCTGGCACTACTGAGGGGAAGGGCAAGGCTAGTGTCAGAAGGGGGGGTGGCCCTCAGAGGAAAGTGGTGAGTGTGGGGCTGGGGGTACTGTGGCTGGGGGTGAGACTGCTGATGGGAGTGTGATGGGGGATCAGGAGAAAAAAAGAGATGTGATGGCTGATGGTAGAGTGGGACAGGGGTTCCTGATGCAGAAGGGGGACCTGGCCGATGGTGTAATGGGGCTGGCAGTAGTGCCATTACTCAAGAAATCAATCTCGGAGTTTGCAGTAATACTGTGCTTCTGAGGCTTAGGGGTGACAGCAAGAATGGTTTTGGGGCTTATCTCGAAACAGGTGGCTGGGGCGGCCTCAGTGAAATTCCTGAAGAGTCTGGAGGGAGTTGAGGTGGGCTTTGAGGAGGTGGGCCCACTGGAAGAGGCACTTAGGGCTAGAGTGATGGTTGGGGAGGTAGTGGTCTCCATGGTGTGCTGTTTGAGATGGGACCCCAGGGTGGTGCAGCTGCTGGTGAAAGGGGTGCCCACAGTGATGAAGGAGGAGATGAGGAGGAGGGTAGAGGAGGTGATGGTGGAGTATGGGGATGTGGTGGATGTTGGCTTTCAGGTGTGGGAGGGGACAATGATTAGGACTAGGGATGTTGATGTCAGAATTCGGCTGGCAGGGAGGGAGGCTACAGGGAAGGCAGGTGACTGGCCCTTGGTGTTGATGTGGGGGGCTTTTATTTGTAAGGTGTCGAGGGTGAAGGGGAGTGAGGAGGAGGAGGAGGATTTGTTGGAGGCATTGGAGGAGATGAGTGGGGCAGTGGAATGGTGGGCAAAGGCATGGAAGCTCTATGAGGAGTCGACGTACCTGGAGATTGTCAAGGGGAGGTATATCTACACTGACAAGAAGCAGTGGGAGTGGGCCCAGGGGCACTTGAGACAGAGGGAGCTCTTGGCGAATATGACAGGAGGGGAGAAGAGGAAGGTGGATAGGGCTGAGGAGTCTGGGGGAGTCAAGGCCAGTGTGTGGGCTAGCAAAGGAGGCAAGGAGGCAGTGGTGATGGAAGAATGGGCTGCAAAGGTGCTGGGCAAGGATCTCTATGCAGATGGTACTTTCGAGGTTTGGGAGGAGGAGTCAGATAGCACCCCCCCCCCACTTATCCGGAGGGGCCTGGTGGGGTGGCAAGGGGCAGCCGAAGATGTTCCAATGCAGGGGGCCCAGTGAGTTACCTTTGGGGTCCCGGATGTGGCAAAAGGGGGCCAGGTGTAGTGGTTGGTGAGGATGAGCTGGTGGATGTCCCAGAGAAGGAGTGGAATGAGGATGCCAGTGTAGGTGCTGATACCACAATGCTGGATGCAGGGTGGCTGGGGACCCCTGGAGGAAAGGAGATTGGGAATCTGCTGTGGATGAGCAAGGTGATAGATAATCTTGTGGCTGAGGTGTTGGGGGAAGTGGATCTGAGGGCCATGCTAGAGGAGTACTGGGCACAGATTCTGTGAGGTGATGGAGTGGTGGGGGCACTGAAGATAGAGATTCTTGTGATCTTACTGGAAGAAGAGGGTTATGAGGTAGATGAGGTGAAGAAGGCTGAGCTAGGGGTTGTTACTGGAGAGCAGGCTGACTACTGTTGGGCAGAATACCATGGTTTGCAGTTCTGGCAGGAGGCCTGTAGGGAGTATCAGGAGGACTTTGAGGAGAAAGAGAATGGGGCAATGGTTGAACTTCTGGAGGGGTTGGAGGTGCAGGAAGCTGAGAAGAAGAAACTGGCTACAGAACTCATCTTGGATTTGGCTCAGGAGGACTTGAGTGTGGATTTGTAGAGGGGAGGTTGATCTTTAACAATATTTCTTATGAACAGTACAACTAACATTTTCTCACTCAATGTGAATGATCTTCGGGGATCTGGGCGATGTAAGAACATTTTTACATAGCTAAGGGGCTTGGAGGCTGATCTCTTTTTACTGCAGGATGTATGGTATGAGGATGAGGATGATCAGGTAGAATGGACTAAGGAATGGGGTGGGGCTACTGCTTGGTTTGGAAAGGTGGCGATTCTGGTTAAGAAGGGTAGAGGAGATTTGGAGGGGATCAAGAGCTAGGGAGATCATCTGGTCTGGAGTGAATGGCACCAGTCAGGGTGGGAATCAGTGAGAGTAGGCTCTTGTTACTACCTGGTGGCTAGGGGAGAGAGGATTACATGGATTAAGAAACTATTGGAGGAGGGCATTCTCTTGGAAGACGGGGTCGATATTCTTAGTGGTGATTTTAACATGGTTCGAGATATGCGGTTGGATAGAACTGATGGAGGGAGGAATGCAGGTGGGAGGAGTGGTGGTCTGGATGTATGGGTGGAGGTGGAGACCCTTAGCTTCTTAGGGGATATGGGCCGAACATGGTGGGGCGACTCCAGGGTCTATACGTACTGGATGAATGGCTTAGGGATAAGGATTGACTGGATTCTGATAGCTAAATGTTGGGGTGCTGATGTTTGGAAGACTTTGGAGGTAGTGTGGTGCCTGTAGTCTGATCATTGGGGACTGTTTGGGCAGGGGCAGTTTGGGGGGAGTGGAGATGGACCCAGACATTGGCGTCTTAATTCCTCCCTGCTGGCTGAGAAGGAGTTGTGGGATTCATGGGTGGAGGACATCCAGGCGAAGGTTCCACTTTGGAGGCAGGAGGGTTTATCTGTGGGAGTTTGTTGGATGAGATTGAAGGAGGCTGCAAGGGTTTATTGGGGTGGAGTGGGTAGAGAGGCTGGGAGGTGGGTGGGGGG
>RBNI01004848.1:0-13379 GCA_003990745.1 Jimgerdemannia flammicorona | reverse complement strand
CCCAAAAAAAAAAAGACTGGGCTGGCTTTTGTGGATGGCAAGGGTCGATTTTGGTCTTGATGTCACGCGCGAAGCCACATACAGCACTTGCGCCCGATATTATAAATAGCCATTGTTTTGTTGATTTTTGTCGAAATTAATAACTAAATTCCATTATAAAACAATATATGAAGAAATTAGATTATTGGGCTTGTTTTCCCGGCTCAACAAAAGGTTTGGCCTCTAGCTAATACAAACTCCAGCACTGGACATATTGTCAATCATGGTAATCACTTGCCGACATGGCGTTAGATCATGAAAATGTTTCCGTGTGGAGCTTGCCTCTTGTATTTCGTATTTACTTATTCTTCAGCACAAATGCAGGGGTATGAGGAGTTCAATGAAAAAAAAAAAAAAAAAAAAATTCTTTTTCTCTCATGCGATCACGCAAATGAATCAGGGATTAATTCCCTTTAACCGATTCATCGGCATAGCCACGATACGAGGCGCATGTGTGGTACCGTCTGTTGGAGCTGGCGAAATCCGTCCCAAGCAATTCATTTAGCCGGTTCCTTCCTCGATAACACGATCATTATCGTTAACTCCATTTACCTCCTGTCGAAGAGGCGGTTAAAGCGAGGACGCGCTGGTGTAGTGGGGAAAGCAGGAATTGATTACGTCTCGGCTGTGCAAGTTCCATACTGTCATATATAGTGATCCAGGTATATATTATATGGGGCGTGCTGTAACAAAACCAGACAAAGTGAACATTGAAAAGCAGTGCGCCATTATTACTTGTCTTCAATGCAATGCAACAGTAGAGTCTCTAAATCGTCTCCTGCTCCAAGACATTTGCTTCCATTATGAGATGTGAACTTAGCCAGTCGTCGGGAGCGGGATCTCTTTCCATTCATCATGACATAGGCCATGGGAGGAGGAACTCCCCGTGTTCTGTTTGTGACGTCAGAAGTGGCTTTGATCAAAAAAGACGTCGCTTTTTTTTCCCTTCAAAACAAAGACTTTGCGAATTATTTTGCTAATTCACCCCCATTCATGTAGAAACATGGCCCATAAAGTATTGTGGATCCAGCTTGAGAATAAGAAGCGTCCCTACCAACACACTGTGGCTGATGTGAATCAAAATTTGGATGACCTTGCGACAGAAATCTGTGAAAAGAAACTCAAAAATATTGACCCGGAAGACCTCGAATTTTATGGTGATTACGACGAAACCGAATATGAAGATGAAAGTGATGAAAGTGGTGAAACTGAAGATGAAAATGACAGACCTCTTCGCAGCGACATTCAACTCAAACATCTGAAAACCTCCGCTCTGGCCCCTCTCATCGTCCGTTACCCGCTCTCCAATGTTAGAGGTAAATTGGAATGTAAAAGTTTCCCAAGCTCTGTTCAATTCACCTTCCATTTACTCGTGGGGCTGTTGCCTTTTAGTGCATATTCAATACAATCTCTCGACCTCCAAGGGTTCGGTTACGCTCCCGCATTCCACTGGATTGTATTATAAACTTCGGCAAGAGGTTTACCAAACATTTCAGGCGTTAAGAGAAGGTGACCCAGAATTTTACTTTGTCCAGCATTTGGACGGAAGGGACGGAGACAACATTAAGGATGAGTTTCAGTTGAACGCAATAGTGGAAGATACGCCTACGAAGGCGAAAAAACGCGAAATTAGCTTAGATATCAAGATTGAAGGTTGGTTTAAGACTAAAAGTTGGATGCAGCTGTGGCAGCATGAATACTTACTTACCCCTTTTTTTTTGACAGGGAGGAAGGCTTACGGGGATTACACAATTAAAGAGGTCTCCAGGCTTTTCGTGAAGGAGGAGTGGAACAGTATCGGAAACGCACCCAAATTTAATATAGGTAACATACAAGGTTTTAGCTATGCTTGGTGTCTCCGTTTTCGTCATCATGACTAGTAACCTTCACTTGTGTGCATCTTTAGAGACTCTCCCAGCATCATCGTTTACGCCTACAGATGAAGAGTTCGAATATTTTGTTCAACAACTCCGAGATAAAAATCAAGTCTTTGCCGGGAAAATCCTAAACGAAACAACAGCCCGCGAATTCATCTCTGTCTTCATGACAACCACTATTCTTTTGATTCAGAACCATCATTTGAAATTTCCTGAAAATTTGCAGCTGTTTGTAGAAGAATTTCTCAGTGGCAGTCGTGGCTATGGCCCCGTGGACTACCTTGTCAAATATCTGCAGCTTGTGGTCATGCTCAATGAAGCTAAGCGCCAGGATTTCGATCAGGGAGCAGCCCAAAATATTGTTCAGATGCATAGTGCGCTTGAGGTATGAAACTTGGGACGCATTTAACTTTTATTATTAATCTGCGGATAATTGATCTATATCCTGTATATCTTTTCAGAGATTGAACAAAAAACGCAAGATCGATCATGCTGGCGCCCCCTTTGCAATGTATGGAATTGTCACTACTGCTAAAAATTGGATTTTCCTTCGCTGGACTGGCTCACTTAAGGAGCCAATTATCGAGATTTCCAAGGATTACAGCTGCGGAGACTTTACTGGCGCAATTGAAAACTCAAAATCGATCCTTTGTCACATCATTCGAATTCTTTTGTCAGCGATTACAGCTGTGGGACCTGAACCTGAATTAGAGGTGGTCATAGGGGAGGACGCAGAAGAGGAGGCCATAGAGAAGGACGCAGAATCAGGACGCGTCATGGAATCTGAGTTGAGGGTGAGTGGACGTGTCGCAAAAAAGGGAAAATATGAGTGAATAATCTTACCAGAAATCGGCAACTTAAATCTTAAGAGACGAATTTACATTATCACATGAGTGAGTGTAGTATAAGAAGTGCCAGGTTTATGTGTTACATTCAAATTAATGCTGCATTGTAGAATTTACTTGGGTGCTATTCAAAATCTATTGATAATAAGGATTGTGCGCAATTGAACAGAACTTCATACGCTTGACATGTAAGTCACACAACTTTGATACATAAAACTATCCCTATAAAAAAATATGAAATTAATATACATCAGATCCACTATGGAATCGAAAAACTATAGTACCATCAGAAGCATTTTGAAAAAAGAGCAGGGTGAAAAAATTGCACTGTATGTTTTCAAATTATCTAACACCAAAGTTATTCAAGAATACTTAGATAAAGAGAGAATTACCTATGAAATTTATCAACAACTATATGTCAATTCTAATAATTCTAATAAAAGTATAAATACCATTTACCAAGAAGATATTTCTGGATGAAGCCAATAAGAATTGAATTCTAAAAAGCAAGAATTACCAGAAATATCCTAAGAGCCTAGGAAAAAAAGAAAACTCTCTGAAGAGTAGAATATTATAGATATCATATATAGGGGTATTCCTATATGTATTCTTTAATACACTTTGTGGAAGAAATTTTACAAAACTAAACAAACTGTGCATAATATATATATATAATATATATATATAGTAGATGACACAATTATGAATGAATATGAGAAAGTTCTCTATTTCCTGGAAGTGGAGTATGGTTGCAGTTACTCAGCCAAGATGCTTAGAAAAGAATTTGCTAAATTGTGAGAAGACTTCCAAGTGCTAACAAAACCCAAACAAGATATTTTCTTAATGGCTCAACTCAGATCCATGGATGGGGGAGTGACAAGTACTAGTCAATGTCTCAAGAACAAGGCTTGAATCAACAAGAGAACAATCTATTGCTGGAATCATAATACTCTTATTTGTCAAAAAACCTACCTTAATATGCTTGGCATTGGTTGTAATTATTTTGAAAATATCTGAAATCATCTGCTAAAGAATAGTCTTCTACTATGAATCCATGGTAATATAAAAAGAATGTCACAGTAAAAAACCAAAATGATCATCAATATTGATATGGCTACTATGGTTAGGAATTTCCTGCTAAATTATGCTGAAGTTCATGACTTACCTAGCTCAGTCAGAAATGTTAATTGTGTTACCTAATCAATTATCTTTTTACCAGCAGAAATGAGTTATAAATCTGTTCACTATGACTTTTAACTAGTTTAGAAGAAGATAGTAAATTATATGTCCTTAAGTATAATATATTTCACAAATTATGACACCAGCTTACCCCATATATTTAAATCATGAGTCCTCAAACTGACTTGTGTAATACCTGTCAACAATTGTGGAATGACTTGCAATTTAAAGTCTGTAAAGAAGAAGAGGCCTAAGACCTATTAAAGAAATATAAAGAGTATCTATCTAAAGTCAAGTTAGAGTGAAACTATTATAACAAAAATACCAAATTAGCTAAAGAATATAGAAAGCTCATCAAACAAAATTATTTGCTGGCTAAAGACAAGGTATCATATTACAGCATTGATGTGGTGGCCCATTACAGCTATAATTGAGTGTAAAATATCCATGTACCTCATTCAGATCAACAGATCGGTAAAGTCTATTATCTTAGTACTTACAAGGTACACTTGTTTAATATCTAAGATGAAGTAATCTATGAGCAAATCAATTATATGCTAGATAAGAACAAACTTTTTAGAAAAGGTCCAAATGGTACCCTTAGCCTAGTCTTTGATGGAATTAAGCAATTGAATAAAGGTGAAAAGTACTTAAAAATTACTTGTGATAATGCAGGTAGACAAAACAAAAATAATATCACTCTTTAGTTTTATCTGTATCTGGTAATTACCAGTTATTATGAAATTATTGAATTAAACTTCATAATTCTGGGTCATACTAAATTCAAATGTGATAGTAGCTTCAGACTAATCAAAAGGCTTTATTGCAAGACTATGGTAGACTGTGTAGATCACATTACAGATGTGATAAAAAGGTCTAGCACTGCTGGACTAAATAAAGCTCAATGTTATAATGATAGTAAAAGTTTTCATTATTATGACATCATAAGCAGCCTAGAAACTTATTTTAAAAAATTACCTGGCCTGCAAAAGTTTCAACATTTTCTTTTCATCAATACTAATCCTAGAGTGATCAAAGCCCAAGAAGTCACTAATGGTCCTTTCCAAGAATTTAAGTTATTAAAGACAAGTAGATTTGAGGCTTCAAAAGCCATAGAAAAAATCAAAGCTTTGTTATTTCCAGTGCTTAAACCTCTTTCTATAGAATTGAAACACCAGAAGTACCTTTATCACAATATTTGCTCCTTTGTCTGAGATGAATTTAAAGATATTACTTGTCTAAAGCCAGTATAAAAAGTAATTAGATAATATATAATTAACTTTTATTTCTCTTCTTTAATTTCTCAATGACAAGTAAATAAGTAGTTAATGAAATAATAATTATAAAAACCACTCCTAATCCAATTTAAGGAAATTCATTAGATTTTTGCTCATTAGTTTAGTTAAGTTCTAATCTCATTAATTCAGCTCTTTTAGTTTATAATTCTTATTCTTGTTTAGCAGTTCAATTAGTTTATTTTTTCAAATTTTTAATTTGAATTCATACTTCTGTAATCTTATTTCTTCTTTTCAGCTCTTTTTCTAAAATAAGTGAAGGAAGATGAGTTTCTTCTTCTTTATACTTTAGATAATCTTTATCATCTTTTCAGATTACATAATAAAGTTTTGGGATCTCTTATTTTTTCAGCCACTTGTTCATCTTCCATTATGTCTCAAAATTGACCTCCTTTAATTGGTCTAAATTGCCTTCATCATTTTTTCTTAATAAATCTAGGAAAAAGTAGTATCAAAAATTCAGAGGTGAGATAAGTTTTACTATAACTTGGAGGAAGTTCTTCTTCTTTTCTCAGAATTTTTGTAGCTTCTTCTCTAAGTTTACATTTGATAGTAAAACCACTAGCTAATGTTGCAGATTCCATTTTTTAGATGAGTTCTTGACAGATTTCTCAATTTGGTCTCAGATTTCTTAGTCCATCATATTGATATCATTAGGTAAGTGATTTTTAGTAGAAATAGTTATATTTCCTAATTCAATATATGATCTAGTAACAATTTTACTCTTTTCTATAATGATATTATTGTTATTGGTTACTTGGAAGAGTTTATTTATTTCTTCAATTGCTTCTGGAGAAACTGCTTTACTCTCTATATTATCAGAGATTTATATGCTTCCTTTCTCTTTCTTATATTTAGAAACTATTTACATATAGAAATGGGGTAAATTTTAGGTACCAATTGGTCCTACTGGTACACTTAATCTGTAGTCTATTGGATTATATACTTTATCAATTTTATTAATTGTATCTTTCAGTATAGGAAGAATATCAGATCATTCTTGCCTAGTTATTTCTTTAAAATTTTCAGTATGTCTTTTGGTACATAATACTATATGACCTTTGGAGTTTTGTCTTAAAACTGCACCAGTAGTTATACTTTTTCCTAAATCAGAGATTTGACTCTTAAGCATTCCTTTTTTAAGTATTTCCATTTTGTCACACATATGATAAACTATTTCACTCCCTTCAGTACTTTTGAGACAAATATAACTGGGAGTGTTATCTAGTTTTCAGATAAAGTGATTGTTTTGTTCTCTGGATTTAATTTGTTTGTGGTAATTATGACATTAAGAACATTTATGTCCTTGACTATCTTCATAAGTGGTGATATCTCAATCCAACATGATTCAGCATTGAGGACACCAGATAGTTATTCTATTTCATCTGCTACTATCTTTTTGATTAATGTATTTTACTTTAAAAGGCCAATCAAACTTTTCTTTATTTTTACCTAATTCTTGTTACATAAGTGTTTCTGCACATCCTCAACAACAAAACTTAATAACCTCTCTTTCTTCTTCATCTCATCAATTAATAGTTAATCCTTCTTTATTGTTATTACAATTAAAACATTCTTTTTTCATGATAATTTTTTTTACTAAAAAAAAAAGCAGAAAGAGATAATAATAAAGAAGAGAAAGCAAAGAATTGTGGCTTACCGCAATTATCATATTGAATGATTAAAAGACTGACAAAAATAAAATCCTAAGCCTGAATGACATCAAATGTTCACTTTGTCTGGTTTTGTTACAGCACGCCCCATATTATACTGGTACGCCCTCACAAAACAGGAGATTGTAAAAGGGGCAATCAAAAAAAAAAAAAAAAAAAAAATCTTGTCTCATTTGGCAGAATTGGACGAAAGGGGGTACTTTAACGCCAGAAATAGCGAGTGCCTATCAGCAAGCGTTTACTTTAGTCAGGATATTTTGTGACTGTCGAGCAGTGCTTTTTTAGGATGAAGGCCCGGAGATGACACGGTCCATGGTTGCGAAATTATCAGTGGCTGGTGAGCAGGAAAGTTGGATGTGAGCAGGAAAGTTGGATGTAGACTGAGTGCAGTTAGATGGTTATCACCTCGCCATGCCAACGGTGTGCCTGAACGGAGTGACTGCGGATCAGAAGTTTCAGGTACCCGATCATGTGGCTTGGAATTGTCCAAATTACACAACGCTTGCCCACATTCCCTCTCTTCCAACAAACCAAAATGGTCAACACCTCCCACAGGAGGCTCTCAAAACGCCTGATACTCCATTACTTGCTCGTGCAGATCCACATCCTTTTCTTTTTCATCCTTGATCTCACCGTTATACAGCTGTACACACTCTTCGTTTGCCTATTACCCTTATTGGCTGTGCGCCATATCATTCTCACCTACCGTGAGAAGCTCAACAACGCCAAGGAGGTGCTCGACTATGGATCAGCCTATATAGTATCTTACTTCACACTGGAGACCTGGCTAGGAAGATTCTACGAAGACGATAACACGATGGCACCGCCAAAATACCAAGGCCACTCTGTAGATGAGTCGATGCTCACATCCGCATATCATGAAAACTATTGCTTCGACGCCGACTTTGATTTCGAAGTAGATCCAACTGAGCTCTCGCCTTTCGGAGTACCGCTCTCCGAGTTTACTCACCACACTCACCACACTCACCACACTCACCACACTCACCACACTCACACTCACCACCACCGGCACTCGTCTACCGACCCGAACTCGCCCTCCGCCTCTTCGGCTACGTCATGCATCGGTTCCCCCGAATCCTCCTTCTCACACCCCTCCTCCTCACTTTCCGTGCCCATTGTGCCCCTCTTCTCCGCCCTGCGGACAAACGCAGCACGGTTTGATGAGTCAGCATGTCCCGGGTGGCGATATAAACCGCGCTATTTCGAGATGCCGAACGGAATCAGAGTTCATTACGTGGATGAGCGACCAAGGAGGAGGAGCCATCATCATGATGGCCCGGCGAACGATTCTGCCAGTCCCGGCTCCACCAAAGGGACGGTGCTGTGCTTGCATGATTCTCTCACGGTTGGTGCCTTTCTTGCGTTTCCTGGTTCCCCGATCCTGCAATGAGATAATAATAAAAATTTCGACTCCTTCCGTTTGCGTAATTTAGTGGTCTTATTACTACCGCCATTTGATCCCGATCCTCTTGGCCAACCAGTATCGCGTTCTGTGCCTCGATTTCCCTGGATCGGGCCGCTCGGACAAGCCGTCGAGCGAGAACGACTATGGCGCAGCATGGGAACTTCACTGCGCCACCTTGCGATGGTTCCTCTCCGAGGTGATGCCTTCTGTGGAAGATGCCACAATCTTGGCGCAAGGCGAAGCGGGTGTGGTGGCCGAGTACGTAATCTTCATACATATTCATATTAATATTATTATTATTAATCAATAGGAAAAAAACAAAAAACAAAAAAGAAAACACCTAATGTTTCGGACTATAGTCTCTCAAATATATCGCTAATCCTCACTTTTATCCACATATCAGACTCGTCCTCCCCGAATTCGCTCCTCGGATTCACAACATCATCCTTCTCCATCCCACTAGGTCCATCACACCGCAGGCCACAACTACACCCCCCACAACAACCCACCTCCTTCGCCGCCTCCTCTACTCCACCTTCCTGCACGCCTTCCCCGCCACCCACTTCCCCCACGTCTCCACTCTCCTCCGCTCTTCGCTCGTCGCCCAACGCGCCTCAATCTCCCTCAAGGCCTATGACATACCCTTTCCCACCCCAGACTATATCTTTGGCCCGCTCGCCTGGGCCAGAACCGCGCCCGTCCCGGGTCTCGAGGATCTGGAATCCGCACCATGGCCGCGATGGGTCCCCTTCCTTGGCGCGATCGTCGCGCACGGCGACGAGGCTAGGCGGGCGACAAGGAGGGCATCAGAGGCTCTGAGGGCGTGGCTAAGCGCGGGGCACTGTGAAACGGAGGAGGATGCCGAGGCGACGGACGTGCGATCCCGGTCATGGGTGGCGGATGCAGATGCTGAGGGAGGCGAGGGGCATTCGGGGGATCACGATGATTCCGACGATATGAGGAGTAGGAGTTTGAGAAAGGGGAAGTCAAGAATGCGAAGAAGACCCAGGAGGTGTTTTTTAATACTGGGGAGGGATGATCGGGATGGCGTCCTGCAGATACAGATGAGTACCGAGAGAGAGGTTCGATCTGTAGCGGGAGCTGGTAAAATTTTGGCCCTATGACTCGATTTTTTTTTCCGTTTGCAGATAAAACTTCTCTGCTTTTTGCATTTCTGATGATACCACGCTTACTAACCTTGCTCTCACATCTCTCTTATCAGGCCGCTACCTTCTCGAGGATCAGCCTTCTGAAACGGTGGCGGCGATTGTGGATTTTCTCGCGCAAACCGTCGGTGTTGAGGATCAGGACGAGTAAGATTAGAAAGCAGATGTGCAAGATTGGTGGCATTAGGACCTGTAGTTTGTCTTCTCCACTTGAAGTTTTTAGCCTTTTAGCATAGCATTCCACTTCGACATGCATGACGTATACATTAGCATTCATCACAGCCCAAGTAAAACACATTTCGTTCCATACATCTCATTACCACAATTTTGTTCCAGGGATTCACTTTTTTTTTTTTTGGGTTTGTTTTCTCAGCGACCTGTAAATAATAATCAAATGCTGGAGATACTTGGACGATCGATGGTAGAACAGCAATCCGTGCGCCCCTTACACCGCCACCATACACATTCATTCTGGCTTTTATATCGTCCACAACAACGACACAAACAACTTCAAATTCTCGGCTCGGACGCCCGCGCCGCAACCCTGAATCGACCAACCAAAAATACAAGAAAAAGAAAAAAAAGAAAGAAAAAAAGGACGAATCGCACTTAAGTAGGGCAGTAAAAAAGAGAAGTTGGTTGAATAAACCAAGAATTACACTAGAAAAGTATCAAAATAAACCATGTACTAAGTTTAAAAAGTATCAATAAATTGCATGCGAATACAATAGACAATAAAAAATGAAATTGACAGGGATGTCATTCTCTATAAAGCTCAGTCAAGGAGTGGTGCGTACGCGGAAAGGAAACGGGGGTGATGGAGAGAAAATAGGGTAAACAAAAGTTACAACTGACATATGTCATACTGCAAAGTAATCCACAACCTCGCGTGACACCGTTGCGGCGAACAGTGTTAGCGCGCTGGAAGTCGATACCCGCAGATGCTTAGCTGTACACAACAAACGCAACGCGCACAATATGTGCCATTTTTTTTTTCCCCCCCGCGGCGACCAGTCCGCTTGCTCAAATGTTTGAAAAAAGAAAGTAATGCAAAAAAAAAAAAAAAAAAAAAAAAAAAAAAAAAAAAAAAAAAAAAAAAAAAAAAAAAAAAAAAGGTAAAAGAAATCTATGTACTAAAATTGACGGGGTAAAAGAAAAGAAAAAGAAAAAGAGTGAATAGATGCCGCTAAGCGTAAAAAAGATCACAAATGCTACGAACAAATCTACTACTGCTCAGCATTGGCAGACACAGGAGCTTCTGTATCCGTTTCCGTCTGCTGTTGCGGCAACGGTGATGGTTGCCTTGGTGGTTGCGGCTGATTTGTGGCAGGCTGGTTGACCTGTTGTGACTGACCGATCAGCGCAGCTGCGAGCTGAGGGTTGGGGTTCCCATTGACGACCGGGAAATAAGGATAGCCAGCCGGATTGAACATGGGATGAGTAGCATACATGTTCGCCATGGCGGCGGCGGCAGCAAGTGCTTGTGGGTGCATCATGAGGTGTGGTTGGAAGGGGCTGCCAGGAACACCTGCAGGGTAAGGGTAAGCATGGGTCGGGTGAGGATAGTAGTGTTGAGGGGCTTGACTTGTCGCAGAAGTAGATGTCGTCGTTGAGGGTGAAGTACCTCCAGCCGTCACGTCGTTCTGCTGTTCGGTTAGTCCGTTGGTGGCTTCCGATGCACCGTTGTTTATCGACGGCTGGTGGGTGGCGTAGTAACCAGGATGGAGGGCGGTGCTTGCGTAGTCCTGATGAATGACTCCAGTGAACGAAGGCTGCAGCCCTTGCGGAACTTGACTGGTCTGCGCGAGTGTCGCTGAGGTACTATCGCCAAGAACGGCAGACAGCTCCTCCAACAACCTCTTATATCCTTGAACCTGTTGCACCTTGAGCTTCGTGAGGACGCTCTTGACACGCTCGGCGATGCGTTGCTTCTCGTACGTCTCAACGTAGGGACTCACAAGGACCTTTTGCACGACACCGACTCCGTGTACCTGATCCATAAGCACCTCTTCCAGAACCTGATCGTTGGTCGAATAGAACAACGCACTGAGAATCAAATCGCGAGCGTTGGGCTCTTGCCGTTGATTAATAATCTTGAGAATCGTGAGCGATGCCAATTTATGGGTGCAGAGGTGCGCCAAGTGAGGGGAAACACGAGGAGCGAGCACACGATATCGACCAGCTAGTGCCGAGGTGTCCAAAAGCCATGTCAGCAAGAGAGCACCGTTCGGATTCGTTGACAGGAGCAACGCGTTCTGTACGATCGCCACTGCGACGTATTTCTGTAATGCACAAAACGAACATTTAGCTTCCGATCCATTGTTTTAACAGAGAAAATACCAAAGAAACCCCCCCCCCCCATCGCTCTCTCTCCAAACTCCCAAAATAATAATAATAAAGAATAGGAGAGAAATCACACCTGCTGCCTCTTTGTAACATATTGACTCTCCAAACTTGCCCTCATCGCCCTGGCTCCAAACCTGCCCTGGGCGACATCCCAGCACCGATCAACCATCGCATCGAAGATGAATTGATTGCGGCTGGCGCCAAGACGCAAGCAGCACTGGACCACGTAGTTGCCAAACTGGTCCAAGAGCAGTGGGGGGATGTAAGGCTTGAGGTGGGTGGTGATCAGGTGAATTTGAGTTGGGGTCTTCGCGCAATCGATAATCTTCTGTGCGGCCCAGGTGCCATTCTTGTGCACACCGATGGCGGCGAGATAGGGCGCGATCTTCTCGAGCATGCGGACTTTGGTGTTTTCATTACAGCGTTCGAAGAGCTTTTGAATGACTGTGTTGCCAATGTAATCTAGAAGACGATTGGCGAAGACACATATGGTAGAAAAACTTTGATTAGAATGAGTAACCATCTTCGCTTAGCCTCGCATACCTAGAAACAAGATCAACGATACATGTATCAGGAATAGAAAATAAAATAATTAAAAATCAACTCACCACTACACAACTCCACGCATTCATCCATACACTCAGTCGCAATCCCCTCGACTTCCTTGGTGGTAGCATGCCCGCTATCCAAGCGCTTGCGAATTTCGCGCAGCCGCGACGCGTCCAACCGACGATTAGGGTTTGGCTCTGGAATGGGCGGGATTGAGGCATAATAGCTGATAGGTGACCGGGTTTCTGGATAATTGGAAGACAATGGGTATGATAATTGTAAGAGAGTTCGATATCTGATCTGGCTATGCGCTTAACATCCAACCCCACAGCACGGCCTCTTTTTACCGGGAAATCACGCTTACAAATAATAGGCGAAAACACATACCATCGATAATCACACCATCATCAGGATCTGCCCCAAACTCTTGCATCATCATCTGCCTCTCCGACATCCCCGTGCCACCACCACCCATTCCAACCATCATCATCATCATCATGTTAGTATGGTAGGCAGCAGCTGCTGCGGAGTTGGCGTCGACGGGGATGTTCGCAGGCGTAGGCGTAGGCGCCGGGAACCTCTTGCGACCGCCCAGGGGTTCCAGGAGAGATGAGGACTCTGTGGTCATGCTCGGCGATGGGCTAGGAGTGGGTTTCGGGGGGACCTTGGCGAACCCAATGCGAACAGCGCCCGTGCCTGGACCGAGAGCTTCCTTGTTTTGCAGGGCCTTCTTCGCACGGGTGGCATCCTCGAGGCGTTCGAAGTTGACGAAGCCGCAGTTTTTGTGGGTAAGAACGCGAGCGGATTCGATGGCGCCGTAGGGAGAGAAGAGATTGTGGAGAGCAGAGGGGGTCGTGGTCGTCGGGATATTACCGATCCCTGTAAGCAGTAGTCGATAAAATGGAAATGGGTATCAGGTTTGCTCTGTAGCCTGGGCCGATCGCACCGTACCCGGGAATGAGAGATTTCAGAGTGCGAAAAAAA
>RBNI01004847.1:0-13383 GCA_003990745.1 Jimgerdemannia flammicorona | reverse complement strand
TTCAAATGAAGAGACTCTCTTGAAAAAAGGGAAACACCTACTTCATCTGTACAGTACAAGAAGTCACTGAAGCTACAAGCAGCCCAATTCCAACAGAAGCTCAAGAACTGTTTGAAGAATTCCAAGATGTATTCCAAGACCCCCAAGGACTTCCACCCAAGTGCCAAATCCAACATGGAATTGATCTTATTCCAGGATCTAAACCCCCATACAAGAGTATCTACCAACTGGCCCAACCTGAGCTCAAGACCCTCAAGGATGAATTGACCAAACTACTGGCCCAAGGATACATTGAACCCAGCTGCTCTCCATTTGGAGTCCACATTCTATTTGTCAAGAAGAAAGATGGCTCTTTGCGAATGTGTATTGACTACAGAGCCCTCAACAAGATCACCATCAAGAACTGGTATGCCTTGCCCAGGATTGATGAGTTGCTACACCAAATCTTCAAGGCTAAGACCTTTTCTCTACTAGATTTGCGAAATGGCTACCACCAGATTCTCATTGATGAGAAGGGCATTGAAAAGACAGCTTTCCGAACACGGTTTGGACACTACCAGTTCTGAGTCATACCTTTTGGATTGACCAATGCACCAGCAACATTCTAGTATCTGATGAATGACATCTTTGGACCACTCCTCAACATCTGTATCCTTGTATATATTGATGATATACTAATCTACAGCGAGACAGTAGAGTTACACTACACCCACCTCAGACAAGTACTGACCCTCCTGCGAGAACACCAGCTCTATGCCAAGATGAGCAAGTGTAAATTTTATCAAGACTATATTGAGTACTTAGGATTCATCATCTTTGCTGAAGGTATCAATGTGGACCCCCGAAAGGTATCAGCCCTCAAGGATATCTCTATCCCTACTACCCTCAAGCTACTCCAGTACTTTCTGGGTATTGCTGGTTATTACCGAAGGTTTATCCAAGGATACTCTGCTATTGCAGCCCCACTGACCAGCCTGGCCTGCAAAGGAGTGAACATCAAAGCTGAATGGACCCCTGAATGTACCCTGGCTATGGACCACCTCAAGAGACTCCTTACTGAGGCCCCAGTGCTGATTGCATCTGACCCTATCAGACCATTCACCCTGACCACAGATGCCTCTGATATTGCTATTGGAGCAGTACTCAGCCAAGAAGACCGTCTAGTGGCCTACCTTTCCCAGAAGCTCAAGCCAGCTGAGACCCAGTATACCACCTATGAGAAGGAACTCCAGGCTATTGTCACTGCACTCCAGGAATGGTGCCATTTCCTCCTAGGACAGCCATTTATGGTATACACTGATCACTATACACTGCGGTATATTTACACACAGTCTATGCTGACCCACAGACAAGCCCGCTGGATGGAAATCAAGTATATCCCAGGCAAAACCAACTGTGTGGTTGATGGTTTCTCCAGGTACATGGAAGATGAACTTGTCTTCATGGTCGAAGTAATTGGAGACCTTACCCAAATGATCAAGGATGGCTACCAGCAAGACAGCCCCCTGACGAATTTCCTTCAATTCTACCAAGACCCAGAGGCTGAGGTCCCAGAACCCATAAGGCAAATGGCCAAGAGATTCACCTACCATGATGGACTTATCTACAGGGACCATGACAGAGTGGTTATACCCAACAATGATACTCTGCGACTCAAGATCATGCAGGAACTCTATGATACTCCTGCAGCAGGACACTTTGGTTTCAAAAAGACCTACAACCTTCTCTCTAGAGAGTTCTATTGGCCAAAGATGACCAAGGATATCAAAGACTTTATGGCCTCATGTGAGATGTGCCAAAGGTTTAAAAGTGGTAACAAGCTACTGGTAGGACTTCTGCAACCCTTATCTATTCCGAGTCACAACTGGGACCAGATTGCAATGGACTTCATTGTCCAACTCCCCAAGACCAAGGCAGGATGGGATGCCATAGTGGTATTTGTAGACTGCCTAAGTAAACAAGCCCATTTTCCACCCACCAAGACCACTGCTACAGCACCAGAGATTGCTGAGATCTTTCTCAATCAAGTATTCAGGCTACATAGCATGCCTAGCACTATCATATCTGACTGAGATGCCAAGTTCACAAGCAACTTCTGGAAGGCATTCTTTTCCCTCCATAGAACCAAGCTGAAGTTCTCTACTGCCTACTACCCTCAGACTGACGGTCAAACCAAGCGAACCAACAGGACTCTCAAACAGATGCTTAGCATCTTCTGCTATTACAAGCAAAATGATTGGGACAAGTACCTAGCCCATGCCAAGTTTGCCTACAATAACAGTCAGCAAACCTCCACAAAGAAGACTCCATTTTTCCTGAACCACGGTCAACACCCAAGGACCCCAAGTACCACTGCAAAATCAGCAGTCCCAGTAGCCCAAGATCTGGCCGAGACCATTTCTGACCTTACCCAAATGACAAGAGATGCTCTCATAGAAGTACAAAACTATCAGACCAAGTATGCGAACTTGAAGTAAAGAGAAGCCTCCTATAATATTGGTGACATAGTTATGCTTAGAATAGACCATCTCCATCCAGACACTCTGGCACAACAATCAGCCAAGAAACTCTGTGCTAGAAGATTTGGACCATACAAGATCGTGGAAAAAATCAGCGAAGTCAACTACAAGTTGCAACTTCCCTACAATATCCAAGTACACCCAGTATTCCATATCAGCCAATTGGTGGACTACCATGAAAACCCATTCCCTGAGTGTACAGTTCCACCACTACCTCCAATTAGGATCAATGATCATGAGGAATTCAAAATTGAGGAAGTACTTGACCACAAGGTCCACAAATATCCCAAAACAGTCAAGTACCTTTTTCTGATCAAGTGGAAGGGTTACCCCACCCATGACGCCACCTAGGAAAAAGAAGAAGGCCTGAGGAATGCACGCGAAGCCCTTCAGGACTATATGGAAACACTCACTTCCCAGCAAAGGAAGGAACTACAGCTCTAAGTATTGGAGCGCATAATGAGCAGAAGGATACTATATATTTTATCCAGAAATATATAATATCAAACATTGTGAAAAAAAAAAAAAAAGGGAATACTATGGATAACCAATAAGAAGATACCTGAGCAAAAGAACAATCTAGTACGGCACAGCAAAATGCATTTGAACAACACCATTTCATGCCATCTGTGTCATCTCTGCTGGATGATGACGGATGCTTCATATGGAACTTAGGAAAGCCAACAATATCAAAACCAGTCTAAGTCCATCTATATGACAGATATTGTTACTAGGAATTACCTCGGATTACAAGAAAAGTCTATTTCTGAGAGATTTGAACCCCCAGCCGTAACAATGGGTGCCCTTGCCCTAGACAAGGATGGCCAGTCCTCGCAAATGCGCCAACCAAAAAAAAAAAAAATGGACCAAGACCTGTTAACTCTGTGTAACCACAACTACGAGTGATGAGAGCTTTGAAATCAGAACTTTCTCATGTGACCAGCACATGCCCTGCTTACAGCAACAGGTCATACATTTTGCCAAAAAGCATGACTACAGAAAGGTCACATCAGATAGGTGAATAAGTATAAATACCCTAGGCAAGGATACCTCATAACTCTCATCCCCCTCTCCTCACAAAGAAAAGACAAGACAAGAATGCCCACCACCCGCTGCCAAACTGCCCGCTGTAGCCAGCCTCTCCCAAGCCAGGTTGACCGCCTCTTTGGATACATCCAGGTTGCTATCTAGGGAAGGAACCGCCACTCAGAAGCCCTTAACCTCTTTAGCCCAGACCTAGGACAGTATATCCTTAACCACTGTAAACTTATCAAAAGGACCTATCTTGCTACCAGCTACCTAGAAATCTGGCATGAATATGAAATCAGTCACCAGCTCCTCCAACATACAAATGGCCTACCCACAGACCAGGTCTCTGACTGGACTCACCTAGATAGGCATGAGTAAAGACTTGCCAAGAAGGTCCATCAAATTATGTGCCATGCCCCCTTCGCGATCCCCAACCTCAACTACATACAACTAAAGGACTTCCAGAATCTCTCTTTCCCTGAGGTTGATGCCCTAGAAGTCAAGGTCACCCAAGAGGCCAACTTCTGGATTGCCCTCAAGTCTACTAACATCGAGCCTCACTGGAGCCCCCTCCTGAATGACAACTCTGACCAATGGCTCCAAGGCCTCTCTGACCTCTTTGAAGGACCGCCCATCTGAATGGATATTCCCAGGCATGAGGACCAAGAACTCTACTTGAATGGCCCCAACCGCATCAGATGGAGAACCCCTACACCAGCACCTATCCCAATGCAAGAACCATTTGCAGACCTCATTGACTTCTCCATCCTGGACAGCAAGCCACCAGTAACCACCCCTGAAGAAGATGGTAACAACTCTGAGGAGGATTCCCCACCTTTCTCTCCCCTGGTTCTCAATTTCTCAATCAACGAGGACATTGATTTCTAAGGAGAGAAGGATGTAATAGAGTGAACAGATGGAACACGATGAACGACGAGCAATCATGTGACCCAGCAATGATGTCATCATACAATCGAGCGTGGCATATGAATAATGAGTGACGAATGAACGAATGATGCAAATGAACAATGCAGAAAATGATATTTAGCTTACCCCTAACAACTGGCACTGCAGCAACAGTTGCCACAGCTGCTGATCATTGCCTAGTAATTGATGTCCTGATCACAAAGATATTTTTTACCAAAAACCACCTGACAAAGGTTGCGATCACAAACCTCATTATAGTTACCAAATTAGTCACTCATACTTAGTCAGAAATCGCAGACCAACTTGTATAAATACCCCCCAATTTCCATCTGAAATAAAGCAGTTTTAGTTCAGTCCTTGATACAAGAATCAAGTCTCCACCCCAACACACACATTCCCCTGAGTCTTAGTAATGACATCTAAGTGACTCTAGTGTTTCTGACTAAACTCCAGAAGCCTAGCTATCTTCTGCCAGAACTGAGACCAGTATATAAATCCCCAAAGACTTAAGTAAACCCATTGAACCTGAATTCCAAGGCGAATTCAGTCTGTGCACAGCAAAGAACAAGACTCTCGAAATAGGGCACAAGAGAAAGACCTTTGAAAGATAAGGCACTGCTGCTACAACTACTTAAAGCGAGTGCTTCCTCAACTGAAGGCTTCTTGGTACACATTGTATACTAAGTCCCTAAGTAATAGTCTACTTCTCTAATTATCCAAAGGATAAGAGAGGGATAGAAGTGAGAGTTATTACACCCAGCCACACCTGCCATACTCAGTCGTAGGCCTTCTCCTGGTCCAAACAGACCAACCTTCTATCCAAGCCACAAGCCCAGGCCCCTTCAATAATACCATAAACCCACACAGTCCCATCTCTTATAAGTCTGCCCCCAACAAAGCCCCGCTGATCCTCCCCCAGCACCTGTTGGGCAACTTTCTGCAGCCTTGTGACAATCACCTTAGTCACCATCTTCCTGTCCATGTCCAGAAGCATGATCAGCCTCCAGTTCTTCCAGTCTTCCCTCCTCCCCTTGTCCTTGTACAATAAGGCCACCAGCCCAAGATCCTGCTCTCCAACCCACTCACCACTCCAAAGGACATGGTCACAGAGAGCAGCCATCTCACCCAACACTCTAGAAATATGTACCATCTTCTTCCAGAAGTCCCATGGCAGTCCATCCTCTCCTGGTGCCATCCCAAGTTTAGTTGCTGCCAGGATACTTTGGATCTCCTCTCCCTGCACCAGTAAGATCAAGTCACCCAGTCTAGCTACTTGCAGAGGCCTCCACTCTTCTAGTGTGTCCGCAATCTCTGCTTCATCAACACCCCCTTCTCCCTCACTCCACAAGCCCTGCCATCTCTCCTTCAACTCCCCTAAGATTTGTTGTATACTATGTAACATGTCCCCATCAGCATCCAGGACCCCATCCCACCGATGTTGCACTCTCCTAGCTTTGAGAAGTCTTGATAAGTACCTAGAAGGCCACTCACCCTCCTCAAGCCCCTACCATTGTAGCCTTGTAGCTATGTCCTGCATATGAGTCTCCTCCTCTTCCCTCAACACCTGTTGTAGTTCTACTATCTCTAATTTCGCCCTCTCGATCCTCCAATCCTCCACCCCAACAACAGTGAGCAAATCCACCTAATCCATTTGTAGTCTCCTCAGCCTGCTAGAAGCACACCTCATGCACCTCCTTCTCTACCTTCTGGCCTCTCTACCAGCCTCTCCCCAATAAACCCTCGCAGCCTCTTTCAATCTCATCCAGTGGACAGCCACTGGCAAACCCTCATGCCCTCAATTAAAAACCTTTGCCTGAATGTCCTCCACCCACAATTCCCACAACCCCTTCTCAGCCAGCAGGGAGGAGTTAAGGCGCCAATGTCCAGGTCCATCTCCACTCCCCCTAAACTGCCCCTGTCCCAACAGTCCCCAGTGATCAGACCATAGGTACCACTCCACTTCCAATGCCCTCCAAACATCTGAACCCCAACACTCCACTGTCAGAATCCAGTCAATCCTTGTGCCCAAGCCATTCACCCAATACATGTAGACCCTGGCATCACCCCACCTAGTTCTGCCTATATCCCCCAAGGAGCTCAATGTCTCCACCTCCTCCCATGCATCCAGACCTCCACTTCTACCCCCAGCACTCCTCCCTCCATCAGTCCTGTCCAGATGCTGATCCCAAACCATATGAAAGTCCCCACTGAGCACATCGACCCCTTCCTCCAAGAGAATACCCTCCTCCTGCAGCCCTCTAATCCATGCAGTTCTCTCACCCCTATCCGCAGGACAGTAGCAAGAGCCCACCTTCACTGATTCCTACCCTGGCCAATGCCAATCTCCCCAGACCAAGTGATCACCCCAGCTCCTGATTCCCCCCAAGTCACCTCTACTCTTCCTCACCAAAATCACTACCTTTCCAAACCAAGCAGCAGCCCCACCCCATTCCCTAGTCTATTCTATCCGATCGTCCTCATCTTCACATCGAACATCCTGTAGTAAAAAGAGATCAGCCTCCAATCCCTTGAGCCAAGTAAAAATGTTCTTATACTGCTCAGAGCCTCTTAACCCATTCACATTCAATGAGAAAATGTTGGTGGTACTGTTCATAGGGAATAATGATATATTGTGATCCTATCCTCTATAAGTCCGCATTCTACTCCTCCTGCACCATGTCCAAGTCATGTTCAGTAGCTAGTTCCCTCTTCCCTGCTTTCTGTGCTGCCAATGCTCCCAGAAGTTCTACCATAGCCCCATCTTCACACTCCTCAAATTCCTCATGATACTCTAGACAGGCCTCCTGTCAGAGCTACAAACCATGATGCTCTGCCCAGCAGTAGGCCACCCACTCACTAGCAACCACTCCCAGCTCTGCCTTCCTCAACTCATCCACCTCATACCCCTCCTCCTCCAGGAAAATACCCAGAATCTCCACCTTCAGTACCTCCACCATTCCATCACCATGCAAAATTCATACCCAATGCTCCTCAGGCATCGCCTGCAGGTCCACTTCTTCCAAAGCATCAGCTGCGAGATTATCCATCACCTTGCGCATCCACAACAAGTTCCCCACCTCCTTTCCTCCTGGAGTCCCTGGCTGCCCTGCATCCAGCATTGTAGTGTCAGCACCTACACTGGCAGCCTCATCCCACTCCTCCTCAGGGAAATCCACCAGCTCGTCCTCGCCAACTACCACCACCTGACCTTTTTTTTTTTTATAGTCTCTTGGACTTCTTTATTATGGACTATCTAATGCAATAACAAAAAACCATAATACACTACTAGTATCCTAAATATACCGACATAGAATCCTTCAACTGACTCCTAATAATAATATAAGGAAGGATCCTTCAGCCCACACCTTCTTTCTACCTCACCCCCTTCTCACCAAGTATGAGGTGCTCCTGACTCCTCTGGACAATGTCTAGCACCTTCTTCATGGCCCCCAATTGGTGCCTCTTCCCCTGATGCCACCACCCTTGCACTACTTCCAAGAGGAGCCCCTTCCACTGCTCCACCAATTCTCCAATTCCCATCCAAGGATCTCTCTTGAACACCCATCGCCAGTGTACTGCCATAAGTACCCAGATGCCGATAATCCACCCCAGGCCTCTCCAGATGTCCCCAATTTCTCCCACCAGTCGGCACTTGACCACCCGACACATGGGATCCCCTGCCTGCCCACTCTCTTCCCCCCAATATCCTTCTAATGTCCGCCAAAATCCTTCAACCCCTGGACAAGCTGCCGGAACATGCTCCGGTGTCTGTACTACTTCTCCATCCAGTTCACAGCACCACTTACATTCCCTTACCCCATCCTCCACCATCCACTCTGTCCTGTACCCCAGCATGACATTCCTCTACAAAAATCGCCACCATACCATCCAAAACTTGGGAGGGGCCATCTTGAGCAGCGAGGTCCCCTAACCCCAAATCCGACCCCACTCCCACTCTTCTCCAAACCCAGCCTTCTGCCAACCAACTGGCCACCTCTCCAGCAGACCCGTCCGGATCCACTCCATTGCCCCAGTTAAAGAGTATTCTACCAATGGGCAGCCACCAATATGAATTCCACCAAGATGCCACCATCATAGTTCTGGGTCCTCCTCTTCTTCACCAGGGTCTGGGCCCATGAGCCTCATTGCTAGCCAAGCTTCCACAATGCCCCACCAGAATCCCTGATAGCGCAACCTGCCAACCCTCCCAACCTGGAGCAAACCTTGCATATCCTTCCAAACCTCACTCCGGGGGTAGAACCTAACTTTCCAGTTGTCCATAGCCAGTTTGCTCCAGCTCTCCCCTCCTAATTCTGCCATTCGACAACCCCACCAGCCCCGAAGTGCCTTCAGCCATCTTCTAAAGTCCACTAGCCCCAGACCTCCATCTGCCTTCGGCATCACCATTATCTCTCAACTGATTTGTTATCTCCTTCCCTGCCAAAGCCATTCTTCGACCACCTTCTTCAGTTTCTGTACCACCCACCCTGGAAAGTCCAGGTGGTACCCCAAGTACCACAGCTTCGGTAACCAATATATATTCAAGACTACAATCCTCCCAACCAGAGAAAAGCCTCTCTCAGACCAGCCAACTAAGGCATTTTCCCACTTTTATATCAATCCACACCACCACTCTTTTGGCAGAACTGTCCCATATACTGAGAACCAGATACCCAAATATCGAACTCCTCCCCAGGGCCAACTAAATGTCCAAAATGTCCATGCTCCCCCAAGCCAGCTCCAAGCTCCATGGTCTCACACTTGCCCCAGTTCAGCTTCGCCCCCGCCAGCATCTCATACTGTCCTACTCCTTCCTGCAAGCTTGCCACATCTTCCACACTGCCTAATCCTACCACCATGTCATCTGCAAAGGCCCCCAGCTTCCAGACCACCTCCCCCATCTTCAACCCAGTAAGCCTTCCCTTCAGCCATGCCAACAAGGGTTCCAAAGATAAAATTTAAAGCAGGGGTGAAAGAGGATCCCCCTGTGGCACACCTCGCCCTAAAGGAAACTCTGGGCCACTCCACCTATTCATCAACACTGTAGCCCGGCAACCTTGCACCAGACCCATCAGCTTTTGAGCCTCCTCCATGCCAAACCCAGCCTTCTATAGAACTGCCTCCAAGTAATTCCACCTCACCCTGTTGTATGCCTTTTCCTGGTCCACTACTACCTGACCCCCTTGCCCCACATCAGGGACCCCAAAGTGCACCTGCTGGGCCCCCTGCATCTGTATATCCTCTGTTGTCCCTCTCTTCCCAACTGGGCCCCTCCTGATAAGTGGGGGGGGGGGGTGGAATCCAACTCTGGCTCCCACACTTCGAAGGTACCATCATCAAATGGGTTCTTGACCAGCATCCCCCCAGTCCCTGTCTCCTTTGCCTCTATCTCCTCTCCTCCTTTACCAGCCCAGACACTGGTCTTCGCACCTCCAGACTCCTCAGCTCCAACCGACGTCTTCTTCACCCCTCCTGTCATACTCGCCAACAGCTCCCTCTGTCTCTTGCATCTCTGGGCCCACTCTCACTGCTTCTTATCTATACAGATATACTTCCCACCCACAACCTCCAGATGCATTGACTCCTCATACAGTTTCCAGGTCTTTGCCCTCCTCTCCACAGCACCACTCAACTTCTCTAGTGCCTCCAACAAGTCCTCCTCCTCCTCTTCACTCCCTTTCACCCTCGATATCTTGCAGACAATGGCCCCCCACATCAGCACCGAGGGCCAGTCACTTGCCTTCCCCATGGCCTCCTTTCCCACCAGCTGAATCCTTACATCAATGTCGCCTGTCCTGATCATAGTCCCCTCCCCTAAAAGCTGATGTCCACCATGTCACCATACTCAATCATCACCTCCTCCACTCTCTTCCTTGTCTTCTCCTTAGTCACCATGGGCACCCTCTTCACTAGAAGCTGCACCACCCTGGGGTCCCATCGCAAGTACCACACTATGGGGACCACCACCTCTCCAACCATGACTCCAGTCTTCAGTACCTCATCCAGTAGACTGACCTCCTCAAAGGCCACCTCGACCCCCTCCAGATCCTTCAAGAACTTCACTAAAGCCACCCCAGCCACCTGCTTCAAAACAAGCCCCAGAACCATCCTTACTGTCACCACCAAGCCCCAGAAGCACAAGGTCACCGCAAACTTCGAGATTGACTTCTTGAGTAATGGTGCCACTGCCAGCCCCATTACACTATCCGCCAGGTCCCCCTTCTGCATTGGGAACCCCTGCCCCACCTGGCCATCAGCCGTCACATCTCTTTTTTTTTCCTGATTCCCCATCACACTCCCATCAACAGTCACACCCCCAGCCACCACACCTCCAGCCCCTACACCTGCACTCCCAGCTGGAGCACCGCCCCCTCTCCCAAGGCTTACCTTGCCCTTCCCCTCAGCACCACCAGCCCTACTACCCACCAGCCACCCACTCCCCTTAACCTTGTCTGCAAAACTTAAGAGACCAGATCTTCTCTCATTGCCACCAGGCACCAGCCCCCCTCCAGAGCCTTCCCCATTCTTTGGTCCTCTGAAGACCCCCATCCCCAGGCTATAACCCCTTCCCACCTGCTGCCAGTCAAAAGCCCTAGATCCACCTGACCTAGTACGTGCACCTGTACTATCATTGCTCTCTATGTTGCTAGTTACCTTTCACCAAAAATGTTGTTGAAAGTATTACTTGAGTCTTGTGTCACCTGAATGTTACCGGTAAAAGGGATGGCGATCCCCTTCACCCACTGGCCTTCTCTCCACACCCAGCCTATTCCCTATTTCAACCCAAAAGTCCCCCAAAACCTCACACTCTCTCAGCCAATGTTCTGGTGTCTGCACTAAACCCCCAGCTTGCTCTACATTGTAACACTCCTTACAATCGAAACAGCCACCATCTACCAGATGCCAAGTGCAGAAATTCAGCATAACGTTCCTCTGTAGCATTCGCCACCACACTACCCAGAACTTGGGGGGAAGCCACCACTGCACCTCAGCACTCCAAGACCAAATACTAGCCCAGTCCCACCCCTTGCCAATTCCAACTGCCTGCCAACCACTTGGCCAGAGGTCCTGGCCAAGTCCCTGCTGACACTCCACTCCGTCCCCAATATCAAAAGCAGTAAGTGGAGCACCCCTTGTTACCTTTCTCTTAGTCCCTGAAATGTCTGTAGTTGTCCCACCAGATACAGCTGTGCCACCAGCAGTCCTCTCTCCAGCCACCTGCCCAGCCACAGAAGAACCAGTCCCCAGTGTCATACCACCAGACCCCTGTCCCCTGCCAGTCACCTGACCCATCACCTGACTCATCACCTGACCCCTCCTCCTGTCAACACTATACCCCCCCTGTCCCACCCCCATGGGCCTAGCTACAGCCCTTCTATTTCCAACCACTGTATGCCAGGCCTCCATTCCACCAGTCCTCCCATGTCCACCAGCCCTTCTAGCAGCCACACCAGCCCCTGCAGCAGCTGCAAAGCTCTTGGGAATATCCAGACCAGATCTTCTCCTCTCCTAACACTCAGAGCTAGAGGAATCTTGACTAGCTATGTCACCAAAGCTTGACAGTTTTCCTTGAAACTTATTGTGCCTTGTAGGTAGACTCCTGCTGCATGATGTATACACCAGTATGTTCGAAATAAAAACTTGAAAATGTGTTGTCTTTCGCTGAAAGATGTCTGTGTGGCTTAGCTTGCTCTGAATGGTTTGAGCAAAAGAAGTAAGATTCCTCTAGCTCTAAGCATCTAGAGAGAAAGAGGCCTGGTCTGAGTATTTCCAAGAGCTTTGCAGCTAGAGATTGGATTTGGGCAGGGAGGAGGTCTCAGATCAGTTGGGATACTCTTGCAATACTAGTAATTAGGGGAGGACTAGGCCTTGTGGATTTCTCTAAGTAGCTGCACTGCATGTGAGCCTGGTGGTTGAAGAGAGCTATTGAACTACAGAGAGAAGGTTGGGTACCACTGATGCAGAAGGTGTGGGAGATGAAGTACTCCCCTCAGGGGTTCTCAGGAGATTTACTCTCTCTGGTGGGCCTGACTGGAAGCCAACAGCTATGGTATAAGGACTTCTGGTGGGGGGTGGTGGAGGGAGTACACCAGATAGGCCTACACTGGCAAGGAAATGAGAGAAAGGTGCTGGGGGGTCCAGCTATATAGAGGTGGGAGTGTTCTGCTTGTTGAGTTTGATATTGGTGAAGGGGTGGAGTATCAGCAAGGACTTGGCCAGGATCTTTGGCTGAGTAGTTAGCAGGCAGTGGGAATTGGGGAGGGATGGGACTGGGCAGGAGTCTGGTTATGGAATGCTGAGGTGTGGAGGTGGCTTTCTCTCAAGTTCTGGGTAGTATGGTGGAGAATGCTGAGGAGGAATGTCATGCTAAATTTCTGTACTGAGCATCTGGTAGATGGTGGCCAATTTGATTGTGAGAAGTATTACAATATAGAGTAGGTATGGGGGATTTGTGCAAATGCCAGAACATTGGCTAGGGGAGTGTGAAGTTCTTGTGGACTTTTAGATAGCAGTAGGGGACCAGCTGGGTGTAGTGAGGAGGCTGGATGGAGAGAGAGGTCGCTGGGAGTAACTATAAAAAAAAAAAAAAGAGAGGTCACTGGGAGGATTTGAAATCTTGTTTAGTGGGGGGTGTCAGCAATGGTTGGCTTACTGTAGGGTGGGTGTTAGCAGTATGGGTAGGGCTGCTGGACATTGGCTCTTTGTTTTTGAGAAGGGGTGCCAGATAGGGGTATAGGAGAAGTTGTTAAGATGGGAGGGGTTTTTGAGTGATTTGCTGACTGGGTGGTGGGTTGGCTGGGGTCCCCAGGGTGGGCAATATCACCAACTGGTGGAAGGGATTTGTGAACAGAGTTGTAGGCGAGTGGTGCTGGTGTCTGACAAAGTGGTCTTTCATTACAAGAGAGTG
>RBNI01004846.1:0-13385 GCA_003990745.1 Jimgerdemannia flammicorona | reverse complement strand
TTTTTAATTTTTAACCTGTAATAGTTATAAATAATATTATCTTCCATCTTAGTACAATGTTACCAGATTTCAGAGCAAGGATTATGTGGAAGGTGTAGAACTATTAGGGATATTTGACTTGAAGTATCATCAGTACTATAAACTATTGAAGACTGATCTGTTGATATGTATTTGCATATGTATTTGTATGTGTATATATTGTATATATGGACTTATCTAGTATATATGTAAGTCATGTGAAGGATTCAGATTAGAGGATTCAGATTAGAGAATTTAGATTGAAGGATTTGGTTGAAGGATTCAGATGAGGATTCAGATTGAAGAATTCAAATTGGAGAATTCAAATTAGAGAATTCAAATTGGAGAATTTGGATTAAGTGATTTGGATTAAATAATTCAGATTGAGTGATTTGGATTGAGTGATTCAGATTGAGTGATTTAGATTGAGTGATTCAGATGGGGTGGTTTGGATGAGGTAATTCAGATAGATGATTCAGATAGAGCAATTTGAATAGGATGATTCAGATTAATCTGAGTTGATTTAGATAGCTTCTGATTTGAGATTTGGATCAAACTGTTATATAATGAATCAAATCTAGATTTGATTCAAATTGACTTATTCAGAGCACTACTAGCTTGATATACTTTTATATATAGATATATTTACTACTAATAGCTCTATATACTTAACATAACAAAATTACTCTTTATATTATTTAAACTTCTAACTACTAAGTCTTTAACTCTTATCTATATAAAGTAACTAACTCTTTATATATAGAATATTTAATTCTTTTAATTTGATCTAATATAAATATAGTTATTCTTATATAACTATAAAACTTAATAAGAATGTTAATTTTTAAAAAGAGAAAAATATATCTAATTTTTTAGTTATAGCTTATTTTTATATCTTTTTTATAGAGTTTTCTTATTATTTCTTAAATATTCTATACTGTTTTAGTACTTTTTAAATATTTAGAAATCTTCTCTTAATATTGAGACTTCTTTAGAATATTTTTATCTTTTCTTAGTATTAAATATCTTATTTTAGCTAGCTATAGTATTTTTTGAAATATTGTAAAACTTTATTAGTTATCTTTTATTAAGTTTTTCTTAGTACTCTCTTGATATTTCTTTTTATTCTAAGATTCTTTTTTTTTTTTTAGATTTTATATAAATATCTCTTCTATCTATTTTAATAAAGCTCAGAATTTTTTTTTTTTTAGATTTTATATAAATATCTCTTCTATCTATTTGAATAAAGCTCAGAATATTTTTTTTCTAAAAATTCTTCAAGAATATTTAAATCTTTAGTATCTCTTCAAACTACTTTAGATCTCAGAATTTTTAAATTTAGTCACTTTCTTAATGAAGCTAGAACTATTATAATACTTCTTATTATCAACTTTAATAATAATATATAATAATATATAATATAAATAAATAAGTTTCAAAAAAATAAATAATGTAATAGTGACCCCAGAATGATGACATCAACATGGGAGACAGTCTTTTCTTGCAAGCCACCAGATCAAAGTACAAGAAGATCATATGGTATATGAGATGAGCAATGATGACCAATTGTGAGTCATTGTGACCACAGTACAAGCATTCTGAAGAATATAAAAGAAGGATCAAGAAACTGTAGTAGCAGCAATCAACAAGAACTACCAATCCCAAAATAGCTCAAAGACTTACCACAAATGAAATGCCTGCTGCTCACCAAACCTCAAGGTCAAGGAACCATCAAGGCACCTCAGTTGAAGAAAGGATGTTCTAAGACATCAGAAGAGCCATGGAGACCTGCTCAAGAAGGACTCCCAGTGTCAATCTGGATACTATAGACCCTTATCACTTTATTCTCCACCACCATGAAATGGAAACAAGGATCACTATTGCTACCGAATGTCTTCAAATATAGCAGGAGTATGAAATAGGAAACCTTCTCTGCCAGGAGTTCCCACAGGCCAGCACTCAAGAGCTATAAGATGCCACTTCTATGGATATATGTGAAATGAGGATAGCTAAGAAGATCCACCAGATCTTCAGACATGCACCATAGTTGATCCCCAACTTGGAGTATGTTAGAGTCTCAGATTTCAGAGACCTGTCATCTCACCATATCAATGCACTAGAAGCCAGGGTGGCTACAGAAGCCCAGTTCACTATTACCCTCAATAGTGAAGAAGTAGAAGACTTCTGGCATCCTATTCTTTAAGACAACCCAGACCAATTCCTGCAAGGATTGATCTCAGTATTCCAAGGCCCAAGCATCCAGATTAGACCTCCCCAAGACCCCACATTTGTTCCTTATTTTGTGGAAGAGAATCTCATAGACTGGAGAGCTCCAGATCTTGTTCCTGATTTCCCCGCCACCGAATGTGATGACATCATCGGTGATGATATCATCCTATGCAACTTCAACATATACAAAACGTATGACCTGCATGATGAATTCGCAGATCTCATCTCCTTCAGTGATGATGATGATGATGATGAAGCCCTCATAATCCTAAACTTTCTGCTCTAAGTTCTTTGTTATACTAGATAATGCCAGCACTGGTATTCTCATATAACACTGAATAATGCCAACACTGATATTCTGAGGTGACACAGAATTGTTCCAGTATCAGTATTTTGATGTAATACTAAATAATACCAGCATCCTGAACCTATACAACTATCAGTACTGACCCTGGAACTTAGTCATTTTAGTTATTGGATTTATATTTAGCTTTATATCTTAGCAACCATTGAATTGTATTTTGTATAAATATCCCTCTTATTTCCTCTGAAATAAAGTCAGTCTTCTCAGTACAATACACACTTCCTTACAAGCAATCTAAGAGATAACAAGACAGTTAAAGATAAGAAGTTTGAGGACTATAAGACCTTGGGAAGACACTCCAATAAGAACTTGCTTATAACAAACTTGAGTTAGTCTAAGAGATATACCTTGAAGAGAATCTGGCATATTTGAAGGACTCAGTGACCACTATATGACAACTTGGTACCCATTGGCTGGTGATTCAAGATGAATCCCTCACTTTCAAGCTGAAAAATGAACAACCCCCACAATAACTACCCTGACTACAAGAGTCATCCCTACAAGAATTCAAGACAAGATGGAAATGCATTCCCCCACATTCTATGGATATACTACTGAAGAGTCAATCCTGACCTTTATTGAAGACTTTGAACAATTTACCACCATACGAGCCCTTGGTGTGGATGCACAATTGGCCCTTCTACCAGTCAGCCTCAGAGGACCTGCTAGAGACAAGTTCAATATAGCCACCATTGCTGATGCTGGTGCAGCCAAACTTGCCAACATAAAGGTTTTCCTCAGAACAATATATTATACTGAAGAGATCAAGCAAGCTCACAAGGATTAACTCAATACTATCTGCCAGGGACTTAGTGAAGATCCCAATTCATTCTATACCCAAATCTGCCACCAGATTGTCTTAGCTGGCTATGATGACCACCTCAAGGAACAAATAGTGGATTCAACTTTCCTCAAAGGAGTTCACCCTGAAATTGTCCTAGCAATCTGGTCTACCCCAGCTATACTGACCCTTGATCAGAAAGTGGTCTTTGTACAGAGATATTGGACTGCCAGACACCCTGCCGAACACTCAATGGAGAAAATAACTGGTATCAAGATGGAGCCACCAAAGCCAACTAGTATCATACCCACCACAGTTGTAAATAGACAACCAACTCCACCTATCCCCAAGACAGCCAAAGCTGACCCAGTGGAGGAACTTGCCAAGCAGTTTGCTGAGATGACTGCACACCTTGGTGATGTTGTTAGAGAAGTCCGAAGCACTAACAGGAGACCAGTACAGAGATTTCCAGCTGCTACAGAAGAATGCAATATCATATACTTCAGATGTGGAGAAGAAGGCCACTATGCAAAGAGTTGCATGACCAAAATAAGATGCAAAGCCCAACCAAGCAATACTAGCAGAACCAGAGAACAAACCAATACAGTAGTCATTGAGGAGATTGATGACACTGATGATGAAAAATACTATAAGGAGCTCGAATTCTACCCTGCTACTGAAGGTATCAGAACTCAGTCCAAGCCCTATGACAAGAAGAGCAATAGCAAGCCAGTTGGAAGACCAAAGAAGACCCCAGCTATCACTATTCAAAGCAAGACCCAAACCGAGGAGATTGATCAAGACATGGAGTTAGACAAAGCTGCCTGCCAAATCATAGAAGGCACTACTCCAGTCTCAGGAGAAAGTGAAAGCAAGAAGGAATAGAAGCTGCATAAGACCAAGATCCACCAGTATGATATCTATAAGGATCTCAAGGAACAGAAGGTCAATGCTACCTTTGGACAGCTAGCTGAAGTCCCTGCCTTCAGATAGCAGTTGAGAGTAGGACTTGCAACTACCACCAAGAATCAAGAGTACAAGATTGTAGAAGCTCACAATGTACAGGAAGAATCCGAGAACTCAGGTGAAGAATCCGAAGACCAGTGCAAGACATCAGCCTATACCCTATATCAGATTGAAGATTGTATCTTTAATGCTATCATTGATACTGGTGCTGGAGGATGCCTCATGAGCAAGAAAGTAATTGACCACCTAGGTTGGGACATTGAAGAGTCCACCAAGATGGTCTATGTTACAGCAGATGGTATATGAGCTACCCCCCTTGGCAAAATCTGAGAAGTCCCCATCAAGATAGAAGGAGCTACCATCCCAGTAGATGTGATTATTACAAGTGCCACCAACTATGACATCCTCATTGGCAACCAATGGCTTCACAAGGCCAAGGCCATCATTGATCTCAATGCCCAGAAGATGCAGATCAACTATAGAGGAAGAAAGGTACAAGTCTCTATCAATGTTCACAAAGGAGTCCTACTAGACATAGAGGAAGGAGATGAAGAGAACACAGAGGTCTTCATGCACTTGGTGAACAAGAACAAGAACAAGAACAAGACACCCAAGCTTACAGATAAGCAGTGGTACAACAAGATCATTGATGGCTATGCCCCTCAAGGAAGATGCCCCCATGGTACTAGAATGTACTGCTCTGAACACCTGAATGACTGCTGGTTCTGTATCAGTAAAGTCAGGAAAATCTGCCAACAGAAACATGAGCAAGAAGCCACCAAAGCAAAAAGGAAAGCCAAAGAAGATGACCAGCCCCCAGAGCTTCAAGCTGACAGTAATGATGAGGAGGAACAAGAATCAGACATCACCCTCAAGATCAAGAAGTTTCACCCTGAAGCCAAGATTCCAGAATACAAGACTGAAGGAGCCATAGGAATGGACCTTGCCAGCATTCAAGATGCTACTCTTGAACCACAGACCACCACCCTACTTGGCACTGGAATTGGAGTCAAGTTACCAGAAAACCATGCCGGAATTATCAAGACCAGGAGCAGTCTGGCCAAAAGTGAAATCTCAGTTGAAGGAGGAGTAATTGACCCTGATTACACTGGCAAGATCTTCCTCATAGTCAGAAATCACAACCACACCACCCTCTTTGAAGTCAAGAAGTATGACAAAATTGGCCAGATGCTGATCTACAAAATCAAGAAGTCCAAGATCATAGAAGTCATCGAACTCATCAAGACCAAGAGAGGAGAACAAGGCTTTGGATCTACTGGAAGAGGAGCCTATGCTGCCACCAAGATTACTGAACTTGAGCACAAGAAAGACAAGGACCAGAACAAGTACACATATACCATTGGAGAAAACTTTCCCCTGGAGGAACAACTTCTCAAGATCCTGTACCAGAACAAAGGAGTACTTGCTACAGACTTTAGGGATATCCACAATCAAGAACCCAAGTACTACCACAAAGTTGACACCAATGATACCAAGCCTATCTACCAGAAAGCCAGACCCATACCACCTGCCTACAGAGAGTGGCTATGAGCAGAACTCAAGGAAATGGAAGAAGCTGGAATCATCAAGCAAGCTATCAGCCCCTGGGCCTCACCCATTGTCCTAGCCCTGAAGAAAGGAAGCAAGCCTGGAGAGTTTGCGCCAAGACTCTATATTGACTACAGGAAGCTCAATGCCATCACCAAGAAGGATAGGCAGCTCTTGCCGAATATTCAAGAAATCCTTACCACCCTTAGAAGCAAAGCCAAATACTACACCACCTTGGATTTGTTCTCAGGCTTCCATCAGATCGGTCTTACTCAAGATGCTAGTGAGAAATCAGCCTTCATCATACCTGACACCACCTATATCTACCTGCGAATGCTATTTGGAATGTGCAATGCCCCAGCAAGTTTCCAGTGAATGATAAACAGAGTCTTCAGCAATGAGATTGGAAAATGGCTCTTTATCTATGTTGATGATGTGATCATCTTCAGCAATACTGCACGGGAACATGTCAACCACATACAGCTAGCCCTCAAGAGGCTCAAGGAGCATGGCCTCTATATCAAGCCCAAGAAATGCAAGTTTGCTGCTCAAGAAATCACCTACCTAGGACACCTCATCAACCAGACCGGAATCCACACAGACCCCATGAAGATTGAGGCTGTTGCAGCCTACCCAAGACCCAGAACAACTACAGAAGTCCACGCCTTCCTTGGACTAGCCAGCTACTACAGAAGATTCATCAAAGGATACTCCAACATTGCAGCACCTATCTATGAGCTACTGAAGAAGGAGACCAAATTCGAATGGACCAAGGAGTGCCAAGAAACCTTCAATGAACTCAAGACCAGGTTGACCCAAGCCCCCATCCTCAGAAAACCAGACTGGAACCTAGAATTCATCCTACAAACAGATGTGAGTACTATAGGACTTGGAGCAGTCCTAGCCCAGAAGAAAGATAGATATGAATATGTCATCTCCTATGCAAGCCGAGGTACCCGCAGAGCAGAACAGAACTACAAGTCATGCAAGCTTGAATGCTTAGCAGTAGTCTGGGCAGTAGACAAGTTCCACTACTATCTAGCTGGGAAACACTTCACTATTCAAACAGACCATTCCGCTCTTGTCTGGCTATTCCACACTCTGAACCCCAAAGGAATATATGCCAGATAGATTTACAGGCTGCAAGAGTATGACTGTACTGTCAAGCACTGCTCAGGAAAGACCAACACCAATGCCGATGCACTCTCAAGGACACCCCGAAACACCCCCATCAAGACTATTCAACATGAATAAGGAGCTATACTATGGATTAATCAGCTACCTTGAGCAGCAGAAGATGCCCAACAACCTCGAACCCTGGATAATCACCATTATCAACCGGACTTAGAAACAGTTTGAATTAGACAACACTACACTCAGAAAAGGAGAAAAGCTAGTAATACCCAAACACAAGAAGTATCAAGTAATGAAAGAAGTACATGAGCAAGGACACTTAGGAGGAACCAACATATACGACAAGGCAAGAAGAACTATGTGGTGGCCCAAGATGGAAGAAGACCTGTGCCAATTTGTCAAAGGGTGTGACAAGTGCCAAAAATAGAAATAAGATCAGCAAGACCAGGCACCCGGGTCATCAAGAATTGAGCCTATCCCCTTCCACCACATCGCAATGGATATCATTGGACCACTACCAGTAACACTATCAGGAAACTGCTATATTATAGTTATTGTAGACCTCTTCACCAAATAGATAGAGGCAGGAGCATTACAAGAAGCCAATGCCCTCTCTATAGCCAACTTCCTGTACCGAGAAATCATCTGCTGCTACAAGATACCGAAGCAAATCACCACAGACTGCAGCATGGAATTTGTCAATGGATTCCATGAGATAATGTATCAGAAATACAAGATCCAGCACATCAAGACCACTGTATACTACCCTCAAGGAAATGGACAGATAGAAAGAACTAACAAGACCCTCAAGAACATCCTAGCGAAGATCTCAGAGACATATGAGAATTGGGATAACTATCTCCCAACTGCCCTCTCTGTCTTATGAGACATATGGTCACAGAGCACACATTTTACCCCAAGAGAGCTGCTCTTCAGAGAAGAAGATTCTGATGGAACCTCAGCCACAAATCTAGACCTAACTTGGAGACGGGTTGATGCAGAAATCTGGAGACTACACCAAATCAGGAAGAAGGCTGAAGATTACATCACTAAGTCACAAGCACTGACAAGGAAGAATGCAGAAAAGAATCACAAGGCCCTAGAACCCATCCAAATTGGAGAAAAGGTTCTACTGTATCAAAATATGGTAGAAGCCTCATGGTTGCGAAAACTGGAGCCCAAATGGGAAGGACCCTTCTATGTGCAAGATATCAAGGGAACTACCTTCTGGCTTAGAAAAATCTCAGGGACCATACTGCCTACTACGGTACACAGAAACAGACTCAAGAAGTATCATGAATCTATACAAGAGAAGCAAAACGTGATGACTGCCTGCAAGGTTCTAGTCCGCGAATCGTAACAGCATGTCCCGTGACCAGCAGGCTATCTGTCTGGACCATTCTCTAAGGGATACAGCACTGGCAACTACTCATTCATGAGACTTTTAAAGTCAGAGGAGTTCGAACCATCAACTGATTGATCAAGATCAGAATCAGGCCCTTGCTCTATATGAAGGGAGCAACCCTTCACCATTATACCAAAATACAAAAGGAAGACACCAGCCCATAAATACCACTTTTCAACCCCTTGCCAGAGGTTATGGGATCAGCAAATTTTTCAGAACTGGACCAATGAATAAGGACACTCAGGAAGATCCTTATTCAGGAGAAAGATGTAATGGTGACCCCAGAATGATGATATCAGCATAGGAGACAGCCTTTCCCTGCAAGCCACCAGATCAAAGCACAAGAAGATCATATGGCATACGAGATGAGCAATGATGACCAACTGTGAGTCATTGTGACCACAGCACAAGTATCCTGAAGAATATAAAAGAAGAATCAAGGAACCACAGTAGCAGTAACAAATAAGAACCACCAATCCCAAAATAGCTCAAAGACTTACCACAAACAAAATGCCTGCTGCCCACCAAACCTCAAGGTCAAGGAACTACCAAGGTACCTCAGTCAAAGAAAGGATGTTCCAAGACATCAGAAGAGCTATGAGGACCCGCTCAAGAAGGACTCCTAGTGTCTACCTGGGCACTGCAGACCCTTATCACTTCATTCTCTACTGCTGTGAAATGGAAACAAGGATCACCATTGCTACCGAATGCCTCCAAATGTAGCAGGAGTACGAAATAGGAAACCTCCTCTGCTGGGAGTTCCCACAGGCCAGCACCCAAGAGCTACAAAATGCCACTCTTATAGATATACGCGAAATGAGAACAGCTAAGAAGATCCATCAGATCTTCAGGCATGCACCATGGTCGATCCCCAACTTGGAGTATATTAGAGTCTCAGACTTCAGAGACCTGTCATCCCGCCATATCAATGCACTAGAAGCCAGAGTGGCTACAGAAGTCCAGTCCACTATCACCCTCAACAGTGAAGAAGTAGAAGACTTCTGGCACCCTATTCTTCAGGACAACCCAGACCAATTCCTGCAAGGATTGATCTCAGTATTCCAAGGCCCAAGCATCCGAGTTAGATCCCCTCAAGACCCCACATTTGTCCCCTATTTTGTGGAAGAGAACCTCATAGACTGGAGAGCTCCAGACCTTGTTCCTGATTTTCCCACCACAGCTGAACGTGATGACATCATCGGCGATGACGTCATCCTGTGCGACATCGAGGTACGCAAAACGCGCGACCTGTATGATGAATTCGCAGATCTCATCTCCTTCAGTGATGATGATGATGATGATGAAGCCCCCATGGTCCTGAACTTTCTGCTCTAAGTTCTTTGTAACACTGGGTAATGCCAGCACCGGTATTCTCATGTAACACTGAATAATGCCAGCACCAGTATTCTCATGTAACACTGGATAATGCCAGCACCGGTATTCTGAGGTGACGCGAAATTGTTCCAGCACTGGCATTTTGATGTGACACTAAATAATACCAGCCCTGGAACTTAGTAGTTTTAGTTATTGGAATTTATATTTAGCTTTATATCTTAGCAACCATTGAATTATATTTTGTATAAATACCCCTCTTATTTCCTCTGAAATAAAGTCAGTCAAGTTCACCTACACATACTTCCTTGCAAGCAATCTAAGAGATAACAAGATAGTTAAAGATAAGAAGTTTGAGGACTATAAGACCTTGGGAAGGCACTCCAATAAGAACTTGCTTATAACAAACTTGAGTTAGTCTAAGAGATACACCTTGAAGAAAATCTGGCGTATTAGAAGGACTCAGTGACCACTATGTGACAATATATTCAAAGAGTATAACAGTATATGATTTAGATGATAATAAGTTGATGACAGCTTCAAAATATAGTAATCTTTATACAATCAATGGTATACTAAATAGAAATAATGTAAAAGTCTCTATATATACAATAACAATATCCAATACATCCAATACATAGTATCAACAATTAGGATATATCAGCAAATCAAGTCTCAGATAGATGGTCTGAAGTGGTTTGATGAATGGATTATCAAAATATATATATCTAGAGAATAGCTTTTATAAGATATATATGGAAAATAAAGCTTCTCACTAACTATTTGAGAAATAATTAAAGTATATATCTGGGATCCTCAATCTTATATATATATATATGCTGATATATATATAATTATACTCTAAGAAGAAATATTTCATCATATTCATCAATAATTATATAGGCAGGATATATATATATTTCCTATTAGTATAGAGTAAAGTCTTGAATAAATTCAAAGAATTCAAAGTGATTACTAAGAATGAGACAGAACATAGAATATATACTATATAATTGGATAATAGATGTAAATACATCAAGGATATATTCAAACAATTTCTGAAAAACCACTATATATACTATTAAATAATGGCTCCTTATATACTCTAACAGAATGGCATGAACAAGTAATTTAATTATATGATCATTAAAATGGCTTGAATGATAATTAATATGACTGAATTATCATATTCTTATTGGGCTGAAGCTATTAACATAGTAGTATATATCTATAATTAATATATTTCTCAAGTACTTAGCAAGAAGTCTGGTAATAATAAGTATAAGAATGATAATCTTAGCTCTGAAGAATTATGAAGTAAAACTAAGCCTGATGAATCACATCTATATATATTTGAATATAATATATATGTCCTCAATAAGATTAATATCAATCAGTATAAATTTAAGTTAAAAGCCAGTAAGCATATGTTTCTTAAGTATTCTGGCAAGATATATCAACTTTGGAATCCACACAAGAGTAATATATAGTTATATATATAATATATAGTTTAGAGAAAAAAGAAATTAAGAATCTTATATAGATGAATCTATTAGGATTTCTATATCTCTTAGTATAAGTATAACAACTATTATCTACCTCTCTAGCAGTTAATTGAAATTATTTTCAACTGCTAGATATATTTAAGTTAGAGATATCTGAGCCAAAAATAATAGAGATCAAAGATGAAGATGATAGTAAACTCTCTAGTGATGAGGGATCTTTTATGAAGAATAAGCAAAAGTACTCTAACATTCACTGAGAAATTTATTCAGAATTAGGAAATTATTAGGATATACTAGCATGCCCTAGATGGTAATGTCAGGACTACATAAGCTATACTGAAGCATATAAATGTGGGTTGGGGAGGCCACCACCTGTCTTTGGCAGAGTGTATTGCTATTTTGAATGTTTACTGATTACCAAAGTTGTGGTATTTAGTATATTACCTAGATGTTTTAGTCTGGGTAGTGAAGAGACTATTGAAGTTGGCAAAAGATTGGATCTGAGCTAGGCAGAGGAGTCAGATTGGCTGGGAAATCTTGTTATTGCAAGTGGCTAGATAGGGCCTTGGGCTGGTGGACTTTCTGAAGAGGCTATATTGTCTGCAAGCATGGTGACTGAGAAGAGTGGTGGAACTGAGAGATAGTAGCTGGGTCCCTCTGATGAAGAAGGTCTGGGAGATATAGTACTTACCAAGAGAAGCAACTGGAGATTTACTGTCCTTAGTTGGGCTTTCTAATAGGGGGCAAATGAGATATAAGGGCTTCTGGTAGAGAGTAGTGAATGGGGCTCACTATATTGGGATTTGCTGATAGGGGGATAAAGAAGATGTGTCTTGGGGCCTAGTAATGTGGAGATGAGATTGAGTATTGCTGGAGAGTGCCCCCCTTTTAGACTTTGATATGAGTGATGGGGTAGAGTACCAGAGGGGAATAGGACAGGATGTATGGCCTAGTGGCTAGCAGATAGTAGGAATTGAAGAGGATTGAGACTAGAATAGCATCTGGGCCTGGAGTGTAGCAATACAGCAATGGTTGCCACCTAAGTACTGAGTGGTTTGGTGGTATATGCTGTAGAGAAATATCATGCTCAACTTCCACTTAGGCTATCTTATAGAGGAAGAGAACTTTGATTGTAAGGAGTACTATAATGTAGAATAGGCAGGGGGATTTGTATAGATACTAGAACATTGGCTAGGAGAGTACAAGATACTTGGAGATTTTTGGTTAGTGGTTGGGAATAGGTTTGGTATTGTATGCAGGAGGAATGGTGAGCAGAGTTGATGGGAGGATCTGTGAGATAGATTGGTGGGGCGACATTGGTGATGGAATGGAATACCAAAGGAGACTGGGCCAGGATCTGTGGCCTAGTAGTTGGCAAGGAGTTGGAATTGGAGAAGAGTGGAACTGGCATGGTGTTTGGACCTGAAGTGCTGCAGTGAGGAAGTGGATGCTGCCAAAGTACTGGGTGGTCTGGTGGCACATGCTGCAGAGGAATGTGATGCTCAACTTCTGCTCGAGGCATCTTATCATAGGGGGGTACTTCAACTGTGAGGAGTGCCATAATGTAGGGCAGGAATGGGGTTATGTACAGACACCAGAACTTTGGCTGGGAGAGTGTGAGGTGTTGGGGGACTTTTGGTGGACTATTGGGGATCACTTGGAGGTAAGGTATAGGGGAGATGAAGTAGGGGGGAGGTGGGAGGACTTGAGAGATCGATTGGTAGGGGGGGTAAGAAAGGAGTGGCTTACTTTAGACTGGGCTTTGGCTATTTGGGTGGGGCTGGCCGGTCACTGGCTATTTTTTTTTGAGGATGGGAGGAGACAGGGCTTAGAGGACTGATTGTTATAGTGGCATAGTCTTATGGAAGACACCTTGACAGGCTGGTGGCTTAGTTGGGGACTACAGGGTGGTCAGAGACACCACTTGATAGAGAAAATCTGTGGACAGAGTGAGGGGAGAGTTGGAGTAGTTGGTGAGAGAGTGATCTTTATTTGTGAGAAGGAGGGGAGGGATTTCCCTATGGGGATTGGATAGTGGGTGGTGACAATGTATACTTATTCATAGACTGGTAATAAAGACGGAGTCTAAGTGACTATAAAAAA
>RBNI01004845.1:0-13385 GCA_003990745.1 Jimgerdemannia flammicorona | reverse complement strand
CAAGGAAGGACCTGAGTTCAGTGAGGTTTGCTGGTACAGGCCACTGTTCAATGGCTTGTATTTTCCTTGGGTCTACTTGAATTCCTTTGGCTGATACAATGTGTCCAAGGTATTCAACTTGATCCTTGAAAAATTTGCATTTTTTGAGCTTTGCATAGAGCTTGTTCTTGTGGAGGATCTTGAGGACTTATTCGATATGCTTGAGGTGTTCTTCTTCAGTGCTACTGAAGATCAGGATGTCATCAATGTATACAAGTACAAATATATAGAGCTGATTCTTGAAGACAGTTTGCATGAGATCTTGAAAGGTTGCTGGTGTCATGAAGGCAGTCTTGGATATGTCTTCTGGCTTGATTCGAATTTAGTGATACCCAGAGGTGAGATCAATCTTTATGAAGTACTTTGCATTCTTGAGAGCATCAAAGATTTGATCTATGAGCAGTAGCGGATAATGGTTCTTGACTGTGATCTTATTGAGTGCTCAGTAGTCTATACACATTCGCAGAGTATCATCCTTTTTCTTGACAAATAGGACTGGGGAGCCAAAGGATGACTTGCTTGGTTAAATGGCTCCTCACTCAATGAGTTCATTGAGTTCCTTCTTGACTGCTTCAATTTCGAGTAGAGACATGTGGTACATTTTCTTCTTAGGTATAGCTGCATCAGGTACCAACTTGATTTTGTGGTCATGGTCTCTTGAAGGTGGTAGATCAGGTAGTTTGTCTGGGAAGACATCCTTGTACTTGTTCAGCAGTAACTTGACACTTTCACTAATTGATAGCTTCTTGTCTTCTTTCTTTGGTCAGATCAGTGCCACAAAGGCACAGGTAGCTTTCTTGAGGGCCTTCTTGAACTGAATTACCAAAAGGGTAGCAATTGGGGTTTTCATCTGAGTCTTGTCTGGCTTGATGGTAATGTTGGTTCCATTCTGAATCAGGGTGACTTCATTCTTGGTCCAATCAATCTGAGGGTTGTGTCGTATAAGCCAGGGTTTGTCTAAGATCAGGTCATGGTCTCCTAGTGGTGCTACCTTGAAATCTAAACGTTCCCAGTACTTCTGGATCTTGAGGGGAAGTTTAGTGGCAATTGAGTCAATTGATAAGATGGTGCCATCTGTAGTGACAACTCCACCATTCTTGCTGGCTGGTTTGGTGAGAATCTTGAGCTTGTCGATGAGGTTCTTGTTGATGAAGTTCCCAACAGCTCCACTGTCTATGAGAACATCTAGTTCTTGTCCCTTGACTAGACCTTTGAAAATGAGTATTGAATTGGCTTGGTTCTCAGCTATGCTTGCAACTTTTTCAGTACTGCCAAAGCCTTTCTGATCTCATTTGGTTGAAGACAGCTTGGTGACTTCTTTGATGACTGGTAGGGTGGCTCACTCCAGAATGAGCTGTGCAATTCTGTCTCCTTCATTGATGGTGTATGGTTGGTTCTTGTGGTTGACTAGCAGGACTTGTATTTTACCTCAGAAGTCAGGGTCAATGACTCCAGCACCAACATCCAATGAGTGCTTGACACTGAGGCCAGATCTTGGTGCAATTCTTGCATAATGTTCCTTGGGAATTTCGACTGAAAGGCCAGTTGGAATGAGCCTTCTTTCATGTTCAGGAATAGTGACTTGTTGTACTACTTGAAGGTCCAAACCAATGGCTCTTTCTGACTATACTTGAGGAATCTGGGCCTTGGGGTTGACTCGCATGAAATTGAGTATGACTTCTTATTCAACTGATTGATCTTGAGTATCTTTGAACAGGACCAGGATCCTCTTTGGTTCAGCAGTTTTCTTGGGACATTTGGTTGCAATGTAACCAGGCTGATGGCAAAAGAAGCAGGCTCCAGCCTTCTTGAGGTGCTCCTTTTCCTTAGGTGTAAGCTTGCCTTTCTTGCTCTTGTTGATGGTGTCTAAGTCCATGGGGGCAGGTCCAACAGTTCTGACTTTGGGTTCCTCCCTTTTATGGTTGTTGTTGTTAAAAGGTGGTTTCTTCTGTTTGAAGCAGTGATCATAGGTGATGACATCAAACCTATCAGTAATCTTCATTGCTGTATCTAGGTCCTTGGGTTCTTCTAGTTCAACATGAACTCAAGTTTAACCTTTTAGGCCTCAGATGTACTTATTGACCTTCTTGTCTTCAGTGACATGTGGTAATTCAAGCAGGATTAACAGAAATTATGCATTGTATACTTGCACAGACTTGAGTTGTTTGACATTTGCCAGACAGTCTCACACAGCCTTGGTGCTATTGACTGGTTTGAATTGGCCTTGAATAGCATCAGAGAATTTGCCCCAGGTCTTGATTCAGCTAGAGAATCTAGTATTCTGGACATGATTTCGCCACCAGATTGCAGCATTCCCTCAGAGGAGTGTGGTGGTAAATTGGACTAGTATTGCTTCTTCCAAATTAGTCAGTTCTCCATATTGCTCCAATTGGAAAAGCCAGGCATCAGTAGACAGTCCTTCTCTTTGACCATCAAAAGTGTCAGGCTTCTGAGGCTTAATAGTGACTGCTGTTGAATATATTGATATCAGTGGAGGTGCAGAGGTATGAGCAGAGGCCTTACTTTCCTTTCTTTCTATGCATTCTTGAAGTTGGGCAATCTGAGCTAGTGTGGTCTGCAAAAGACTCTCAATGGCCCTGTTTGACTGAGTAGAGTTTTGCTGTTCCTCTTCTTCTTGCTGATGATATGAGACATTACCTGGACCATAGGTACTGTATGAAGGATTCCACCTGTTGTCCTCCATAGTATTGTGACTGATATCTTGAGAGGTATCTTGATAAGGTTAGGTGTAACTTAACTGCTGCTACCAAGTGTAACAGTTCTAGTTTCTAAATGAGGAAGCAACTAGTTCTGGTGGTTCTAAGTAGCTTGAAGAGATACTTAAGAGTTCAAGTGTTCTCAAAGGATTTCTGAGAGAAAATATTCTGAGGCTTTATTCCTAAGAACAAAGGGGATATTTATACAAGATCTGAAAGAAGGATCCAGAAGGATCTGAGAAATCAAAGGAAAATGCCAAGAGTAAAGTTCTCGGCAAAGATGACAAATGATGACAAATAAAGTTCTACAAATTTCCAGGACATTCAGTGACTAACTAAATAAGTACTTGTTAATGCTTGGCACCAAGAAGGGGATTTCTAAGTATGCAGAAAATGCTGGAAGGTTATAGAATATTCAAGAAAGACAGAGAAAAGAAATAAACTATGCTAAAATATTACAACAAGACTAGATATACTTAATAAAAATTTCTCAAACTTATATTGGTACATTGGCAGGGATTGGCTATCCTCATATATGTATATAGAGCAGAGGGCCTATTATCAAACTAATCAACTGGGAGAGATTTGAACTCAGTTAGTAGCTTTATTTCAGTAGACTTCTTGTTCATTAAATATTCTACTGGTTCCAGGGTCTCAAAGTAAACTTCTGATATATAAGGCACTGGTTATTGCTATAAGTCATCAACAATCTAAGGAAGTTACTACAGGGATTGAGCAATGTATTTTATCTCAAAGTCTTAAACTAGATCTTGAGAGTTCTTGAGGTTGACCAGTGGTTCTCAGATAGCATCATATTCAGAGTAACCCATATACTTGACTAGGTATTCAGGATAGTAGTAACAAATTTGATTGTCAAGAATTTTCTCAGCTTTATACTCAATATAGTCTTCAATAATCATAGGGACAGATGGCTTGGAAATTTGACCAGGGTAGGGTGGTGACTGGTTCCAGGTCTTGAGGTGTGATACATAAAAGACTGGGTGTACTCTTATGGTTTCAGGTAGTTTGAGGCAGTAGGAGGATGTAAAGACTTGTTTAATGATCTTGAAAGGTCCCATATACTTGAATTGAAACTTGTTCAAAGGGCAGTTAACTTGAGATTATATCTTAAGGTTCTTGGTAGACAGTAGGACTTGATCTCCAACAGTATAAGTAATATAATGGTATTTCTTATTAGTATACTTGGCTTGATGCTATTGAGCCTTCTGAAGATTTATAGTGGCAATCTTAAGTAGTTCATTCATTTTGTCTATAAGGCTCTTAGCAGTAGAGACTTGTATTTGACTGCTTTTCTTGAAAGGAAATAGACTCAGAATCTTGATTATAGAGTAACCAGAAAGGAGAAAGACCAGTAGATGATTGGATAGCATTGTTGTATATGAACTCCATATAAGTCAGATAGCAGTCCCAATCATCTTGCTCATAAGAAACATATTTTCTAAGCATTTGTTCTAGAGTTCTATTTATGTACTTAGTTTGTCCATCAGTTTGTAGGTAAAAGATAGTAGATATAGCCAATTGGGTTCCTAGAGTCTTGAAGAGAGTTTGTCAGAAGTGACTGGTGAACTTGGGATCACTGCAACAGAATATTCTTCTAATATATTCTTCAGGAATTTGAATGCTAATTCCTGTATAGACTTGCTTGACTTCTTGGTTAGAAACTATAGCTTCTTTGGTTACATATAGGTCATAACTAACTGCCTTTTGACTTTCTTTGATTGGGGCCTTGGCCATTGGCCTTAACTTGACAAAGTCTACTGTCCTGGTGGTCAGATTGTTGAGATAGTGCAGAGTAGTAACAGTTGCTCATATTGCTGTTTGGAGTTTTTAGTTGGGGCAAGCACTGGCCATGTGTCTTGTCTTTCTACAGTAGAAGCATGCTCCACTTCTTTGAAATTCATTTCTTTCTCCTTTAGTGAGTTTCTTGAAGGTGCTTGACTGAGTAAGTTCATGATTTTGGGGTGTCTAAGAGGTAGATGTGAAGGGAGCTCAGGATGCTTCATGCTTGGGTTCTTCTTTCTTAGTCCAAGTTTTTTTCTTGTTGTTGAATTATCTTTGAGGCAGAATTAGTCTAGCTGTCAGGATTTGCTTGACCATAGTCTTGATTCTTGCCAGGCACTATTATTTGTGATTACAACCAACTGGGCATCCTTGTTCTCAGATTTTTCTTATAAGCTATTCAGGTAGTATATTGAATAAATGGTCTGCTCTTGTACTATTTCATACTTCATCATTGGTAATATATTCTAGACCAATGGTGTTCAGGAGTGACTCAAGTTTTGTACAGAAGGTTTAGAATTCCTCCTTGCCATATATATAAAATTTGAGGTTGTAGAGTTTAACTCAAGATTCAACAATTATGATCTCATTGTAATATTGAGCAATTATGAGTTGTTTGAGTTCAGGGGCTGCAGAATAATTTCTATATTCTGGGATATTATTTGTTGCATTTTGAGCAACAACTGCAGGTTGAATATCCTATGTGAGAGATTTTTCAGAAAGGATTCACCACTATTCTTTGGCAGATCCTTGGAAGAATATAACAACTTGATGGATATAGGCCATAGTAGTAGTAAAGAGTTGTTCTAGAGTATGGTCTTGATTGTTTGTTAGGAAGAGGTCAGCAACTTACTCATTGGTCTATTGGTTGGCTTCAAAATTGGTATCAACTATACTAATAAAGCTTTGGACTTCTTGTGCAATACTATTGAAGATAGGTAGACTTAGATTTTTTGTTGATCAGGTCTGTTTAGCTAAGGTAGTAATGGTTACTACTATTATGGCTACCTGGGCTGTGAGGTTTAGAATCTGTTAGTTTACTATATTGTTTACTAGAGATAATTAGACTACTAATAGTGGTGTTACTGATATAACTTAAGATACTAGTGCAGAGTGTGATGGTGTTCTTTGAGTCTGTGTAAGTTGCTGGAGTAACTGTTATGGATCTGGAGTAAGGGCTTGATAGATAGCTGTCTGTTACTATATAGGTATATTTTGTCTTAATGGAGGTATATCTCCTTCAGTAGTATATCCAGGATTGAATTCACTAAGATACTCCTCTTCTTCTTTGGTTTGATCTCTGTGTAATTGGGTTTGCTCAGTGTTAAAGTAGATAAAATCAGTTGTATATCAGATTTCAGATGAGCTTAATTCAAAATCCAGTTTGGGTTCAGTATTAGTCTTGGTTTTAGATAGAGTTATAGTAGAACCTGCTTCTGGTCTAGGATCAGATTGTTGATGAAGGATTCTCTTGCTTTTTCTTTAAGAATATGGTGAGTCTTGCAATTCTAAAAACAGTAATATAAGGCAGTCTTAGTCCTGGTATGGTGAAAGTCAGTAGAGTTGAGCCACTTGACTATGGAGGCTTGGGCTTTGTGAAGAACTAAGGCTAGAAAGACAGCTGCTGGTTATTCTAGATCACTCAGATTTATAGAGCTGACAAAACTCTTATTGAGAAGAGTAAAGAAGACTTCTATAAGACCTTCTTTATCTTGACTTGTGGGGTGTAGAGAAAGGAGTTCAGTATATAGGGTTTTACCTATCTGTTGATTTAATTGGAGTACTTCTTTTTGTAGATAAAGTCTGTCCTACTTGTTGTAGATGTAGAGGTCAAATTGTCCTTGTTCATCAGGTTCAATTCTCTCTAGGTTGTCAGATATTTTGGGATAAATTCTAGTTCAGAAGTTGGGCTTTATACCAACTTGTAGGAATTCTTATAGAGGTTTATAGTGGGGTGAAGAAGTATCTTGAAGCAGAATTGGATTATAAACTGCTGCTACCAAGTTGTAAGAGGGTTACTTATTAAAATAACTATTACATAGTTCTGGAAGGGTTTTTTGGAAGTTCTGAATATTCTGGAATACTGTTTTCTTTAGATTAAGATCAATTTCATATAGAGTATATCCTCTATACTTATTGATTTTAAGATCAGATTGATGTCTCAACCAAAGTTCTTTTTCAGACTAGTTCTAGATATTCAGGATTTTCATATTTTAGGAAGTTCAAGAAACTAAGATCAGCTTAGTTGAATTGGCATATCACTGCAGATAATACCTAATTAGAAAATTTCATAATATGGTTAAGAGTAGGATCTAATAGAGTATAGATTTACTTAAGAGTAGTTTGTGAGTTATTAAATAAATTTATTTGCTATTTTTTTTTTTTTTGTTTAACAGACTCAGAGTCCTATGGATTTTTATTGGAAAAGAACCTAGACTATATAGGCCAAAACCCTCTCCCACTATCCATCAAGCACTGCTCCCCCATTAATCTAGGCTAACTATTGTCCAGCAGCTTGACTATGCCAGATATAGCAGGGCCTATATTGGCCTACACCTCATTCTGCACACCATGCTCTCCCTACTACCAGGGGGAACTCAGCCATATACCAATGACTGAAAGTACATGCCTGAGACTCCAACATATGTACAAGGCTATTTCCAAGCTGAATAGAATAGTCCCTGCCATCTTAAAGAGAATGACAGACAAAGAAAAAACTCTCATCAAAGTACATTATGGTGGGTAGGGCCTGGTTCTCCCAGATGAGGTAAGTAGAGAACTTACATGTGAGACAAGAGGAGACCCCCAATACCCCACTACTCAAGTCTGTGGGTCTCGATCACATTGCTATATCAGCTCCCAGTTCCAGTTGAGTATAGCTAAGATACCTGAAATGGATAGCCTTGGGCCCCCTGACCCCCCCCAATGACCAGAGCCCAACCTGCCAAATTGCCAAAAGAAGCTGAGAGTGACACCTACCATCTAACCACTCCACACCAATCAAAAGGCCCCACTGAAGCAGTATCTACCCCAGTCCCAATGACTGCCCCAGCCTAGCACCCTACTAGTTCACCATAATTGTCCTTCCTCCTATCTGTGATGGCCATCTTCCCTCTCATCCTAATAATATTTGAAAAACAGTCATCTATGCCAGAACTGTGCTCACCAGGAAGCTCACCAAAGCCAGAGGGCTCCACTATAGACACTGAGGACCTGTAGGTAACCTATACTGGGCACTTGATGCCCAAGGTTGGCCAACTCCCTATGTAACCCATGATACACCAAGACAATACCTTATTGGTGATAGCAAAAGAAAGAAGGCACTGCATCAAAATGAATATACTCCAGATATAGCTGAAGGCACTAAAATTCATGAAAAAGTAGAGAAGACACCGATCCAATACCAATAAAGAGACAACTCATCACCATTGCCCTCCTCCCACCATGCTTATGTAGGTATAGCAAACCAATCCAAGGTAGAGGGGGTAATAATAGAGGAAAGTGAACTTGGAAGATTGCCTACCAAACCTTATAACTGGTAAGATAGCAGAGAAAGGGGCCAAGTTTATTCACTATTCATAATATTACTATATAAGGAGTAGTTATGTGAAGGGATATTATGAAGAAGTATTCAGAATTGTTCTTGTCTGTTCAAGTCTGAGATTCTGAGGTCTGGAGGAGAGAGTATTTATACTAATGAGAGGCTATCTGGACTATGCTAAATATAGATGTAGTACTTAGTGTCTTGTTGAGTTGGAATATAGTCATATAGTATAAGTGTGAACTGATATATCAAGAGGTCATCTGACTGCTGAGTCAGTATACAGTTATATCATATAAGGCTAATCTAACTATACTAATAACTGCTAAGCTATCTATAGATTTAGATACTATCTGGATAGTCTTTGATGACATCACTATTGATGACATTATCTCTAATTAAGTAGTTATCTAGAAAGAGTGGTCTTTGGATTACTTCTCTCTGTTTGCTCAGATAATAATATATTAAAATGTCATCACTATCCTATAGGATAGCATTATCTGTCTTATATACTAGGTAAGAGATTGGTGAGTAAAGGAGGGGTACATCATCTTCGCTTTTATTAGATTTATTGTCTATATACCTCCTATAAGTAATAGTACTATAAGTTGTAAGATTGTAGTATACTGGCAGCTGTATTTCATGTCATTCATACTCAGGTGGCAAGGTTTTCAGTTCAATCTTGAGAGTTGTCTGGAGATACAGATTATGTTCTCCAGTCTCTTCATTGTAGTTGAAGTAATCATACCAGTGGTCATTATCTCAATAAGTCTTATAGATGATTATGAACTATTGTAAGTTCATCAGCAAGATTGGTAGAGTAATCAGGACTGGTAGGGATCCTTGGCTGGAGGTCATGTCAGTGTCAGAGAGATCATTATCTTCTGCTTCATCATTATTGAACTAGATTATATTATGGATATCCTTCATGGTATATCTAACTTGGGGCATTTGTAGGATATAGTCATTGAGGTGTAAGAAGGTTCTGTCTGTAGTTTGTATATACTCAATGTACTTATAGTTGAGTTCTTATACTATCACATTGATTTGGCCATAGGACAGAGTGGTAACTATTTCAGTAGTAGTAACTCAGAGGTAGAGAATAAAGGTGCTATACTTATAGAAGAGTTCTCAGTATTTATGAGCAATGAGTTTCTGGTATTGTGATATCTGGATAATATCTGTGTCATGGTGGTATTCAACCATATCTTCTAGAAGGTGGCCAATCTGAAGTAGCTTGAGATTTGTCTGATTCAGTGGGCTTCACTAAGCATGTTCAGAGCATTCCATCAGGCTTCTATGAAGTAGAGAGGTGCCAGGCTATGGATATTCATGAGGAGTAGGAGAGGTGTGGCTTGGTTGACAATGGTATTTCAAATGTCAGCACAGATGTAGTTGTAGATCTCAGTGGTCATGTTTGTGTATATATTCAAGAGTTAGAGTTGTTTGTTTGGTTTGTTATAGTTCTCTATTTTGATACATCTGAGTGCCTGGTATATATGTATTTGGTCCTGATTGGTAAGGTTCCATTTGTATAAATCTTATGTTCTGTAACTTCAAGTTGACTCAGCTTTATACTCTGTGACTTCAGTTTGACTCAGCTTCATAATCTTGCATGTGATTTCTAGATTTGATCTGAGGGTGATGTGTGAATTCAGTGGCTTGAAGGTTGTGCACTTATACCTTTATTCCCCATCTCTGAGTTACTATTACTGAAATGATTACCACTCTGTCCTATGGCCAAATTGATGACATAATATAAGAACTCAACTATAAATATATTAAGTATATTCAAACTACAGACAGAATGTTCCCATATCTTGATGACTACATTCTGCAAATATCCCAAGTTGGATATACTATGAAGAATATCTATGATATAATCTAGTTCAATAATGATTAAGTAAAAGAATACCAACCCTTTAGAAAAAATAGCAAAACTGAAAGCCAGCCTATTCTCTCTATACCACTGGTGGGAAATAAGATATAGATATTTAAGAGATTCTTTAGAGGAAATTCTCTAGTAGTAAATGATATCAGAATCACTTCTGGTACATAGTATCAAACATATGACTCTTTAATATGTGAATCTAATACATTAGGCAACTGTACTATGAGCATACCACTTTCTGAGAAAAATGAACATTACTAGACTTTTGACTATTCAAATAATGTAACAATACTAGATCAAAATTAGAAGACCTCAATAAGAATGTCAAAAGCTAAGAAGGGGAGAGTTGTAAGCATACAACCTCCAAGCCACTGAAATCACACATCATCCTCTGAACAAATCTGGAAATTATATACAAGATTACAAAACAAGTTACTGAAGAGATTACTTGATTATATAAAATATACTAGCAAGTATGAGAACTTACTACAAAGACACATGAATACCAGAAGAAGTACTACAACTATAAGACTGACTCTGAACCTCTACTCATTAAGAACAACTAGTCTTAGTATACTGTACTATCATAAAAGGAAACTGAAGTACCAAACTTAAACCGAAATGAGAAGAACCCTATCTCATCTATCAAAGGTTCATAAACCACACTTATTAACTCAAGATCAAGATATACCACAACTATATAAGACCTTATTACTTAGTAGAAGCAAAACATATTTGAACAACTCTATTCACTCTATCTGTATCACCTCTGTTAGAGAATGACAGATACTTTATCTAAACTCAAGAAAGTTGGCATTGTTGAAACCAATCTCAAGTTAATCTATATAATAGATATTGCTACTAGAAATTGCCTTGAATTATAGAAAATATCATTTCTGAGAGATTCAAACCTCCAGCCACAATAATGAGAGCCCTCACCCTAGACAAAAATGGTCAGTTCTCACAAATGCACTAGTAGTCTAAAAAAAAAAAAAGAGAACCAAGACCTGTTATTCTTATATAACTACTACTACCAAGGATAGCTTTAATTTTGCAAGAGGCAGATATGACAATATCTTTGAAACTAATGATATCAGAAGTTAGAAAACTGCTCAGAGCTGATATCATCAATATTGACCTCATTGAAGACTACTCAGATAGCATCTAAATCTATAGATAGCTTAGCAGTCATTAGTATAGTTAGATTATATGACTGTATACTGACTCAGCAGGCAGATGATCTCTTGATATATCAGTTCACACTTGTACTATGTGATTGTATTCTAACTCAGCAAGACACTAAGTGCTATACCCATATTTAGTATAGCCTAGATAGCCTCTTATTAGTATAAATACCCCCTCTCCCAGATCTCAGAATCTCAGGCTTAAACAATCTGAACACAACTTCTGAATACTTCTCCATAATATTCCTTCACACAACTACTCTTAGTATAGCAATATCATAAATAGCAAATAAATTTATTTAATAACCCACAAATTACTCTTAAGTAAATCTATATCCTATTAGATCTCACTCCTAACTATGTTACAAAATTTCCTAATTGGGTATTGTCTACAGCAATATACCAATTCAACTAAGCTGGTCTTAGTTTCTTAAACTTTCTGAAATACAGAAAATCCTGAACATCCAGAATAAGTCCAAAAAAGGACTTTAGTTAAGATATCAACTGGATCTTAAAATTAATAAGTATAGAGAATATACTCCATATAAAATTGATCTTGATCTTATGAAAATGGTCTTTTAGAATTTCAGAACTTCCTGAAAACTCTTCCAGAACTACATAATGATTACCTTAATAAGTAATCATCTTATACAAATTGAGGGTAATCAAAAAGATCCATCAGGTCTTCAGATATGCACCTTGGTCAATCTCTAACTTAGAGTATACCAGAGTCTCAGACTTCAAGGAATTGTCAGTCTACTACATAGATACACTAGAAGCTATAGTGACTATAGAAGCCCAATCTACCATCACTCTCAAAAGTGATGAGATAGAAGAGTTCTGGAATTCTATTCTTGAGGACAATCTAGATCAATTTCCTGCAAGGATTAATCTTAGTATTCCAAGGCCCCAGTATCTATGTTAGACTCTCTCAAGATCCTACTTTTGTCTCCTACTTTGTGGAGAAAAATGGCATAGATTGGAGAGCCTCTGATCTTCTTCCTGCCACTATCAAATATAATAATATTACTGATAATAATATTATCCTGCTAATTGACACATATGAAATAAATGAAACAGAAATGTTTGCTGACCTTATTTTCTTTAAAGACATCCTGTCTCTGACCTCTAGTCTTGATGACAGTGATGAAGACAAAGCCTCTAAAATTCTGAACATTCTTCTCTAATTTGTTTATATAACTATTTGTTTGAATACTTGAATATTCTAGTATCCTGACTTTATATAACTATTAGAAATTATTTCAGCATTCTGATCTTATATAACCAATTATATAGACACTTGAATTTATACTTACAATCTGAAGTTTTCTATATTTAAATATCTTATTTAGTTATTGGATTTTATATTTATCTTTATATCTTAGCAATTATTGAATTATATTCTATATAAATACCCCTCTCATTTCTTTGAAATAAAGTCAGTATTAAAACACTCAAGTATTTAAGTACCTAACTATTCAAGAAGTACAAAAGTTCTAATTCTCTACTCAATTCCATGTAAGTAAATCTAAGAGACAATAGAACAGTTTAAAGATAAGAAGTTTGAAAACTATAAGACCTTAGAAAGATACTCTAATAGAACTTGCTTATAAGAAACTTATAGTTGGTCTAAGAGATATATCTTGAAGAGAATCTGATATACTTGGAGAACTTAGTGTCCACTATATGATAATATATACTTATATATATACTTGTGAGTATTTTTCTCTCATATTCTTCTATTTATATATATAAGTGAATTATATGATAAGTTTGAATTTAGAGATTTGAATTCAGTAATTCAAATCTGATAATTCAAATCTAGTAATTTGAATTCAGCAATTCAAATCACTAGTTTGGAGATTTATTGTAAGAGGGTTGCTTTTTAGGGTAACCATTATGTAGTTCTGGAAGGGTTTTCTGGAAGTTCTGGATATTCTGAAAGACTGTTTTCTTATGGTCAAGATCAATTTCGTATGGAGTACGTCCTCTACGCTTATTGATTTCAAGATGTTGACATCTCAACCAAAGTCCTTTTTCGGACTAATTCTGGATGTTCAGGATTTTCTGTATTTCAGGAAGTTCAAGAAACTAAGACCAGCTTAGTTGAATCGGCATATCACTGCAGACAATACCCAATTAGGAAATTTCGTGACAGGGTTAGGAGTAGAACCTAATGGGGAGCAGATTTACTTATTTTTTTTTTTTTTTTT
>RBNI01004844.1:0-13386 GCA_003990745.1 Jimgerdemannia flammicorona | reverse complement strand
GAGGACGTACTCCATACGAAATTGATCTTGACCATAAGAAAACGGTCTTCCAGAATATCCAGAACTTCCAGAAAACCCTTCCAGAACTACGTAACGGTTACCCTAAAAAAGCAACCCCCTTACAACTATTCCTGATAATGTTAATATAGATTCAGACATCCCTGATAGCTTTGATAGAGCCTTTAATAGAGTCTTTAGTGATAATGTAAATATTCTTAATAATGAAGACAATCCTGATAGTAATGATAGAGTCTTTAAGAGAGCCTTTGAAGGCTCTGAATATAATAGTGAGGACTTTGAAGTCTATGAAGATAATGCTGATACAGACATCCTTGATAGTGAGGTCTTTGAAGTCTATAAAGATAATACTAATACAAATGTAGATATTTTTGATAGTGATAATAGAGCTATCAATAGAATCTTTGATAGAATCTTTAATAGAGCCTTTGATAATAATATAAATATTTCTGATAGTAAGGTCTTTGAAATCTATAATATCTTTAAAACTAATAATATCACAAGTCAGAGACTGCTCAGATTTCATAAGCCTCTAGTTATAAATTGTAACTCAACTATAACTTATCTTAATCAGAAAATAATCTACATCTGAACTCATTATGACTCATAGTGACCTCAGCAGTATACTACTTCAAATTAGATAACTCTACTCTCTGGACCAAAGAAGAAGACCCTTAGGATATAAAAGAAGTATCAAAAAGGAGTATAAGGCATTATTTATAAATAAGAAACTCATTATAAAACAAAATGCCTACCACCTACCAAATAGTAAGATCAAGGAACCACCAAGGTCTATTGGTCTAATATCAGATATTCTCTAATATCAAAAGGCTATAAGAATGTATACAAAAAGGGCTCTAAGTCTGAACCTCTTTATAAGATACCCATACTACTATACTCTTAATCACTGTAAAATGGAAACAAGAATCTCTACTACTACTGAGTATCTCTGAATATAGTAAGAATATAAGTTGGAACATTATCTCTATCAAGACTTCTTACAGACCAGTTCTTAAGAAATTATAAAGGCTATATATCTAGATAGATATGAACAGAAGTTAGCCAAGAGAGTCTACCAGATCTTCAGATATACACTCTGGGCTATTCTTAACTTAGAATATATTAAGGTTTCAGATATCTAAGAACTAATAAGCTGCTCTATAGACCATCTTGAAGAAATGGTTACAAAAGAAGCCCAGTCTACTATTATAGTCAAGAGTGATGAGATTTAAGATCTTTGAAATCTCATTCTAAAGAACAACCCAGATCAGTTTCTTTAAGATCTGATTGCATTGTTTCAAGACCTTCCTCTGAGAGTCTGCTACTCTCAGAATTCCATAGATATACTCTACTTTGTAAATAACAAATCTATTGGTAGGAGATCTCAAGAACTAAAGTAGAATAAACTACTTATTTCATAGGAAGAAGACCTTAACAACCTTTTGAAGGAGTATACAAGCTCTCTTTCATTATCCACAGAGTCCTTTACTAACCTCAGCATATTTGTAAAGAATGTAGAAAATGATTTGACTAGACTCTCTAAAGAAAATGAGAAGAAAGATAAGAATGATATAATCCTAGTTACATTGAACTTCAAGTTATATAAGAACAGCTCTATTAGCCAAATTTGAGTAAGTTAGTTAGTTAGTTATATAAACAGTAACTACTTATTAACCAGTCAAATTTATTACAATGTAAAACTAGCCTTATTTAGCTAGTTAGTCACTTGATTTCCAAAAGTATATTAAATAGTATCTTCTAGTAATTATAAGTTACAACTAATTATATAGCCTTATATATAGCCTGAAATTTGTATAAATATCCTCTTGACTTATAGTGAATAAATCTCAATTAGCTTGAGTTTGAAGTAAAAAGGATTACAGAGAAACTCACTACCTCCAAGAGATTGAAATAATTCTAAGAAACTGTTGAGATAACAACTTAATATATCAGTATATGATCTTATACCATTCTATTAGATTTATGTCATTCATCAGTAATATAGAGAAATATATGACCTATGTAATTTCAATAAATACCTCTCTTTACAACAAAGGTTATGAGCCCTACTAGTACTAAGTAGCTATAACAAAACACCTCTTTAAATATACTATATATATGCTAGAAATGTCAGAATACCAGTCTAGTAACATAAGTATAAAAATAGATATACCAATCATGAGCATTCCTCTCATGGGTGTAACCTCAACAGGTATGGGAAATATAGTCTCAATCATTAGTATAAATATAGCTAAGAGGTCTATCTCAATCTTCAATGAAAAAGACTATGTCATTTAGATATTTTATATAATGAATCTCCTTGAAAAATATAGTTTTGTAGAGTATATAAATCCACAAGTACTAATTCAAGATTACAATATATAAAAAATTGCTGAGCATTATATGAGATTATATTCATATTATCAAACTTGTAAAAGAAGCTTATAATGTATATTATGATAGCTCATAAGGTATAGGAAGTCCTATGTAAGCATTATATATAAGTATCTATAACAAATTGATTCCATCTGAAATCTCAGCTATTCAATATACAAATGAAGTCAAAAGAGAGTATCTGCAAATATGCCAGTTATATTGATAATCTGGTGAATCAAGTGAATTCCCTCAGTATATCTGCAAATTATATTAGTAATAAAGATAAGGTTATAGTACTTACAAGAGGACTCCTGGATATATATAATATTATCATCACAGCTATATATGAGAGTAGTAGTCTTTCAGATTATACCTATATAATAATGAGTCTTATAAATAAGAAAATATATCAAGGAAATGATACTGATAATGATGAGAACACATTCTATAGGTCCCACAGATATGGTGGCAAATGAGGTCAAAAGTACAGTTAACAAGGTCAGTAAACTCAAACCTAAGCTCAACAATATAATAACTAGTCCAACCAATCAACTAAGTATGATGGTTACTGTGAGTACTACAGTAAGTATGGATACAAGAAGCACTATTGCTATAGTTGGAAAAATGACAAGGAGAGTAGTAAAAATAAGCAATAATGTAGAAAAAGCTAATGCTGACAATATGGGAGCAGTGGAAAGAACTATCAAGAGAAGTATGATAATATAAATACCACTGAAACTGATGAAAGTAGTAATCTATTTTTTGTATAAGCTACTAGTTCTACCATCAATACCAGTTCTGCTAGTATGAGATCTATATCTATAATGAGTAGTTCTACTAGTACCATCAGTTCTGCCAGTACAAGATCTACTGCCAAATCCACCAACCCATTATCTATGAATTTTAGTTAACAGCAAAATACTTTTTACTTGACAAAAAGTAGTGATGTCAACACTACCAACAATTATACATTCTCCAAGAATATATCTATCAGTAGTGAATCTACCAATATAGCTGACAATAATGATGTCTGGCTAATGGACTCTGGAGCTATATAATATATAATACTATATAGGGAATAGTTCACTATATATGAGTCTTTTGAATACTCTATACCTATCAAGTTAGGAGATAATAATGTCATCTATACTCAAGGAAAGGAGAATGTAGGGATATATCTTTACAGAAATATCATCAAGCCTACTACCACTCTTAGATACATACTGTATACTCTGGAGATAGGAAAGAACCTCTTCTCTATGGAAAAGATGATGTCCTATAATAATAAAGAAATACATATATATATAAAAGATACTACTATATACTGTAATGGTGACTTCAGAATGATGACATCAGTACAGGAGACAGCCTTTTCTTGCAAGCTACCAGATTGGAGCACAAGAAGATTATACAGCAGATGAGATGAGCAATGATGACCAACTGTGAGTCATTGTGACCACAGTACAAGTATCCTGAAGAATATAAAAGAAGGATCAAGGAACCGCAGTAGCAATAACCAACAAGAACCACCAATCCCAAAATAGCTCAAAGACTTACCACAAATGAAATGCCTGCCACCTGCCAAACCTCAAGGTCAAGGAACCACCAAGGCACCTTGGTTGAAGAAAGGATGTTCTAAGACATCAGAAGAGCTATAGAGACCCACTCAAGAAGGACTCCTAGTATCTACCTAGGTACTGCAGACCCCTATCACTTTATTCTCTATCACTGTAAAATGGAAATAAGGATCACCATTGCTACTGAAAGCCTTTGAATGTAGTAGGAGTATGAAATAGGAAACCTCCTCTGCCAGGAGTTCCCACAGGCCAGCACCCAAGAGCTACAAGATGCCACTCCCATGGATATATGTGAAACAAGGACAGCTAAGAAGATCCATCAGATCTTCAGGCATGCATCATGGTCGATCCCTAACTTGGAGTATGTTAGAGTCTCAGACTTCAGAGACCTATCATCCCACCATATCAATGTACTAGAAGCCAGGGTGGCTACAGAAGCCCAGTCCACTATCACCCTCAATAGTGAAGAAGTAGAAGACTTCTGGTACCCCATCCTCCAAGACAACCCAGACCAATTCCTGCAAGAATTGATCTCAGTATTTCAAGGCCCAAGCATCTGAGTTAGATCTCCCCAAGACCCCACATTTGTTCTATATTTTTTGGAAGAGAACCTTATAGACTGGAGAGCTCCAGACCTTGTTCCTGATTTTCCCACCACAGCCGAATGTGATGATGTCATCAGCGATGATGTCATCCTATGCAATATCGAGGTACATGAAACGTGTGACCTGCATGATGAATTTGTGGATCTCATCTCCTTCAGTGATGATGATGATGAAGCCCCCATGATCCTGAACTTTCTGCTTTAAGTTCTTTGTTACACCAGATAATGCCAGCATCAGTATTCTCATGTAACACTAGATAATGCCAGTACTGGTATTCTGAGGTGATGCAAAATTGTTCCAGCACTAGTATTTTGATGTAACACTGGATAATGCCAGCATCCTGAACCTGTACAACCACCAGTACCAACCCTGGAACTTAGTAGTTTTAGTTATTGGAATTTATATTTAGCTTTATATCCTAGCAACCATTGAATTATATTTTGTATAAATATCTCTCTTATTTCCTCTGAAATAAAGTCAGTCAAGTTCACCTATACACACTTCCTTGCAAGCAATCTAAGAGATAACAAGACAGTTAAAGATAAGAAGTTTAAGGACTATAAGACCTTAGGAAGGCACTCCAATAAGAACTTGCTTATAATAACTTGAGTTAGTCTAAGAGATACACCTTGAAGAGAATCTGGTATATTTGAAGGACTCAGTGACCACTATGTAATATCTTGGTGCCCATTAGCTGGTAATTCAAGATAAATCCCTCACTTTCAAGCTGAAAAACGAACAACCCCCACAATAACTATCCTGACTACAAGAGTCACCCCTGCAAGAATTCAAGACAAGATGGAAATGTGTCTCCCCATATTCTATGGATATACTACTGAAGAGTCAATCCTGACCTTCATTGAAGACTTTGAACAATTCACCACCGTATGAGCCCTTGGCATGGATGCTCAATTGGCCCTTCTACCAGTCAGCCTCAGAGGACCTGCCAGAGACAAGTTCAATGCAGCTACCATTGCTAGTACTGATGCAGTTAAACTTACCAATATGAAGGTCTTCCTCAGAACAATATATTATACTGAAGAGATCAAGCAAGCTCTCAAGGATCAACTCAATACTATCTGCCAGGGACTTAGTGAAGATCCCAACTCATTCTATACCCGAATCTGCCACCAGATTATCTTGGCTGGCTATGATGACCACCTCAAGGAACAAATAGCAGATTCAACCTTCCTCAAAGGAGTTTACTCTGAAATTGCTCTAGCAATCTGGTCTACCCCAGCTGCACTGATCCTTGATCAGAAAGTGGTCTTTGTACAGAGATATTGGACTGCCAGACACCCTGCTGAACACTTAATGGAGAAAATAACTGGCATCAAGATGGAGCTATTAAAGCCAACTAGTATCTTACCTGCCACAGTCATAAACAGACAACCAACCCCATCTACCACTAAGACAGCCAAAGCTGATCCAGTGGAAGAACTCACCAAGCAGTTTGCCAAGATGACTGCACACCTTGGCAATGTTGTTAGAGAAGTCCGAAGCGTGAACAGGAGACCAGTACAGAGATTTACAGCTGCTATAAAAGAATGCAATAACATCATATGCTTCAGATATAGAGAAGAAGGCCACTATGCAAAGAGTTACATGACCGAAACAAGACGCAAAGCCCAACCAAGCAATGCTACCAGAACCAGAGAACAAACCAATGCAGTAGTCATCAAGGAGATTGGTGACACTGATGATGAAGAATACTACAAGGAGCTCGAATTCTACCCTGCTACTGAAGGTACCAGAACCTGGTCCAAGCCCTATGATAAGAAGAGCAACAGCAAGCCAGTTGGAAGACTAAAGAAGACCCCAGCTGTCACTATTCAAAGCAAGATTCAACCTGAGGAGATTGACCAAGATATAGAGTTAGATGAAGCTGCCCACCAAATCATTGAAGGCACTACTCCAGTCTCAGGAGAAAGTGAAAGCAAGAAGGAACAGAAGCTGCATAAGATCAAGATCCACCAATATGACATCTATAAGGACTTCAAGGAACAGAAGGTTAATGCCACTTTTGGACAGCTAGCTGAAGTCTCTGCCTTCAGATAGCAGTTGAGAGTAGGACTTGCAACTACCACCAAGAATCAAGAGTACAAGATTGTAGAAGCTTACAATGCACAGGAAGAATCTGAGAACTCAGGTGAAGAATCTGAAGACCAGCGCAAGACATCAGCCTATATCCCCTGCCAGATCGAAGACTGTATCTTTAATGCCATCATTGATACTGGTGCTGGAGGATGCCTCATGAGCAAGAAGACAATTGACCACCTAGGTTGGAACATTGAAGAGTCCACCAAGATGGTCTATATCACAGCAGATGGTACATGAGCTACCCCTCTTGGCAAAATCTGAGAAGTCCCCATCAAGATAGGAGGAGCCACCATCCCAGTAGATGTGATTGTTACAAGCACCACCAACTATAACATCCTCATTGGCAATTAATGGCTTCACAAGACCAGGGCCATCATTAACCTCAATGTCCAGAAGATGCAGATCAACTACAGAGGAAGAAAGGTACGAGTCTCTATCAATGTCCACAAAGGAGTCCTACCAGATATGGAGGAAGGAGATGAAGAAGACACAGAGGTCTTCATGCACTCAGTGAATAAGAACAAGAGCAAGACACCCAAGCTCACAGATGAGCAGTGGTACAACAAGATCATCGATGGCTATGCCCCTCAAGGAAGATGCCCCCATGGTACTAGGATGTACTGCTCTGAACACCTGAATGACTGCTGGTCCTGTATCAGTGAAGTTAGGAAAATCTGCCAACAGAAACATGAGCAAGAAGCTGCTGAAGCATAAAGAAAAGCTGAAGAAGATGACCAGCCTCCAGAGCTTCAAGCTGACAGTGATGATGAGGAGAAACAAGAATCAGACATTATCCTCAAGGTCAAGAAGTTTCACCCCAAAGCCAAGATCCCAGAATACAAGACTGAAGAAGCCATAGGAATGGACCTTGCCAGCATTCAAGATGCTACCCTCAAACCACAGACCACCACTCTACTTGGCACTGGAATTGGAGTCAAGTCACCAGAAAACTATACCAGAATTATCAAGACCAGGAGCAGTCTGGCCAAAAGTGAAATCTCAGTTGAAGGAGGAGTAATTGACCCTGATTATACTGGTGAGATCTTCCTCATAGTCAGAAATCACAACCACACCACCCCCTTCGAAGTCAAGAAGCATGACAGGATTGGCCAGATGCTGATCCATGAAGTCAAGAAGCCCAAGATCATTGAAGCCATTGAACTCATCAAGACCAAGAGAGAAGAACAAGGCTTTGGATCTACTGGAAGAGGAGTCTATACTATCATCAAGATTACTGAACTTGAGCACAAGAAAGACAAAGACCAGAATAAGCACATATATACCATTGGAGAAAACTTTCCCCTAGAGGAACAACTTCTCAAGATCCTGCACCAGAATGAAGGAGTACTTGCTACAGACTTTAGGAATATCCACAATCAAGAACCCAAGTACTACCATAAAGTCAATACCAGTGATACTAAGCCTATATACCAGAAAGCCAGACCCATACCACCTGCCTACAGAGAGTGGCTGTGAGCAGAACTCAAGGAAATGAAAAAAGCTGGAATCATCAAGCAAGCTATCAGCCCCTGGGCCTCACCCATTGTCCTTGTTCCAAAGAAAGGAAGCAAGCCTGGAGAGTTTGTATCAAGACTCTGCATTGACTACAGGAAGCTCAATACCATCACCAAGAAGGATAGGCAGCCCTTGCCAAATATTCAAGAAATCCTTACCACTCTTGGAAGCGAAGCCAAATACTACACCACCTTGGATCTGTTCTCAGGCTTCTATCAGATTGGTCTCACTCAAGATGCCAGTGAGAAATCAGCCTTCATCACACCTGACGTCACCTATATCTACCTGCAAATGCCATTTGGAATGTGCAATGCCCCAGGAAGTTTCCAGCGAATGATGAACAGAGTCTTCAGCAATGAGATCGGAAAATAGCTCTTTGTCTATGTTGATGATGTGATCATCTTCAGCAACACCACACGGGAATATGTCAACTATATACAGCTAGCCCTCAAGAGACTCAAGGAGCATGGCCTCTACATCAAGTCCAAGAAATGCAAGTTTGCTGCTCAAGAAATCGCCTACCTAGGACACCTCATCAACCAGACTAGAATCCACACAGACCCCATGAAGATTGAGGCTGTTGCAGCCTACCCAAGACCCAGAACAACCACAGAAGTCTATGCCTTCCTTGGACTGGCCAGCTACTACAGAAGATTCATCAAAGGATACTCCAATATTGCAGCACCTATCTATGAGCTACTGAAGAAGGAGACCAAATTTGAATGGACCAAGAAGTACCAAGAAACCTTCAATGAACTCAAGACCAGGTTGACCCAAGCACCCATCCTCAGAAGACCAGACTGGAACCTAGAATTCATCCTACAGACAGATGCAAGTGCTATAGAACTTGGAGCAGTCCTAGCTCAGAAGAAAGATGGACATGAATATGTCATCTCCTATATAAGCCGAGGTATCCATGGAGCAGAACAGAACTATGAGTCATGCAAGCTTGAATACTTAGCAGTAGTCTGGGCAGTAGATAAGTTCCACTACTACCTAGCTGAAAAACACTTCACTATTCAAACAGACCATTCTGCTCTTGTCTGGCTATTCCACACTCTGAATCCCAAAGGAACATATGCCAGATGGATCTACAAGCTGCAAGAGTATGACTGTACTGTCAAGCACTGCTCAGGAAAGACCAACACCAATGCTGATGCACTCTCAAGGGCACCCCAAAACACCCCCATCAAGACCATTCAATATGAATAAGGAGCTATACTATGGATTAATCAGCTACCTTGGGCAGCGGAAGATGCCCAACCACCTCGAACCCTGGACAATCACCATCATCAACCGGACTTGGAAACAGTTTGAATTAGACAACACTACACTCAGAAAAGAAGGAAAGCTAGTAATATCCGAACACAAGAAGTATCAAGTAATGAAGGAAGTACATGAGCAAGGATACTTAGGAGGAACCAACACATACAACAAGGCAAGAAGAACCATATGGTGATCCAAGATGGAAGAAGACTTGCACCAATTTGTCAAAGGGTGTGATAAGTGCCAAAAACAGAAACAAGATCAGTAAGACCTGGTACCCGGGTCATCAAGAATTGAGCCTATCCCCTTCCACCACATCGCAATGGATATCATTGGACCACTACCAGTAACACTATCAGGAAACCACTATATTATAGTTATTGTAGACCTCTTCACCAAATGGATAGAGGCAGGAGCATTACAAGAAGCCAATGCCCTCTCTATAGCCAACCTCCTGCACCAAGAAATCATCTGCTGCTACAAGACACTGAAGCAAATCACCACAGACCATGGCATGGAATTTGTCAATGGATTCCATGAGATAATGTATCAGAAATATAAGATTCAGCACATCAAGACCACTGCATACCACCCTCAAGGAAATGGACAGATAGAAAGAACCAACAAGACCCTCAAGAACATCCTAGCAAAGATCTCAGAGATATATGAGAATTGGGATAACTATCTCCCAACTGCCCTCTCTATCCTATGAGACATATGGTCACAGAGCACACATTTTACCCCAAGAGAGCTGCTCTTCAGAGAAGAAGATTCTGATGGAACCTCAGCCACAAATCTAGACCTAACTTGGAGATGGGTTGATGCAGAAATCTGGAGACTACACCAAATCAGGAAGAAGGCTGAAGATTACATCACCAAGTTACAAGTACTGACAAGAAAGAATGCAGAAAAGAATCACAAGGCCCTAGAACCCATCCAAATTGGAGAAAAGGTTCTACTGTATCAAAATATAGTAGAAGCCTCATGGTTATGAAAACTGGAGCCCAAATGAGAAGGACCCTTCTACATGCAAGATATCAAAGAAACCACCTTCTGGCTTAGAAAAATCTCAGAGACTATACTGCCTACTATGGTACACAGAAACAGACTCAAGAAGTACCATGAACCTATACAAGTGAAGCAAAACGTGATGACCGCCCAAGAGGTTCTAGTCCACGAATTGTAACAGCATGTCCCATGACCAGCAGGCTATCTGTCTGGACCATTCTCTAAGGGATATAGTACTGGCAACTACTCATCTATGAGACTTTTGAAGTCAGAGTAGTTTGAACTGTCAACTGATTGGTTAAGATCAGAATCAGGCCCTTGCTCTATATAAAGGGAGTGACCCTTCACCATCACGCCAAAATACAAAGGGAAGATGCCAGCCCATAAATACCACTTTTCGACCCCTTGCCAGAGGTTATGGGATCAGCAAATTTTTCAAGACTGGACCAATGAATAAGGATGCTCAGGAAGATCCTTATTTAGGAGGAAGATGTAATGGTGACTCCAGAATGATGACATCAGCACAGGAGACAATGTTTCCTTGCAAGCTATCAGATCAGAGTACAAGAAGATTATATGGCAGATGAGATGAGCAATGATAACTAACTGTGAGTCATTGTGACTACAGTACAAGTATCCTGAAGAATATAAAAGAAAGATCAAGGAACTGCAGTAGTAATAACCAACAAGAACCACCAATTCCAAAATAGCTCAAAGACTTACCACAAATGAAATGCCTGTCACCCACCAAACCTTAAGGTCAAGGAACCACTAAGGCACCTCAGTTGAAGAAAGAATGTTTCAAGACATCAGAAGAGCCATGAGGACTCACTCAAGAAGAACTCCTAGTGTCTACCTGAGTACTGCAGACCTCTATCACTTTATTCTCTACTGCTGTGAAATGGAAACAAGGATTACCATTGCTACCAAATGCCTCCGAATGTGGTAGGAGTACAAAATAGGAAACCTCCTCTGCCGGGAGTTTCTACAGGCCAGCATCCAGAGCTATAAGATGCCACTTCCATAGATATACGCGATACAAGGACAGCTAAGAAGATCCATCAGATCTTTAGGCATGCACCATGGTTGATTCTCAACTTGGAGTATGTTAGAGTCTCAGACTTCAGAGACCTGTCATCCCACCATATCAATGTACTAGAAACCAGGGTGGCTACAGAAGCCCAGTCCACTATCACCCTCAACAGCAAAGAAGTAGAAGACTTCTGGCACCCCATCCTCCAGGACAACCCAGACCAATTCCTGCAAGAATTGATCTCAGTATTCCAAGGTCCAAGCATCTAGGTTAGATCTCCCCAAGACCCCATATTTGTTTCTTATTTTTTGGAAAAGAACCTCATAGACTGGAGAGCTCCAGACCTTGTTCCTGATTTTTCTGCCACAGCCGAATGTGATGATGTCATCGGTGATGATGTCATCCCATGCGACATCGAGGTATGTGAAACATGTGACCTGCATGATAAATTTGCAGATCTCATCTCCTTCAGTAATGATGATGATGAAGCCCCCATGATCCTGAACTTTCTGCTCTAAGTTCTTTGTTACACTAGATAATGCTAGCACCGGTATTCTCATATAATACCAGATAATGCCAGTACTGGTATTCTGAGGTGACACGAAATTGTTTCAGTACTGGCATTTTGATGTAATACTGGATAATGCCAGCATCCTAAACCTGTACAACCACCAGTACCAACCCTGGAACTTAGTAGTTTTAGTTATTGGAATTTATATTTAGCTTTATATCCTAGCAACCATTAAATTATATTTTGTATAAATACCCCTCTTATTTCTTCTGAAATAAAGTCAGTCAAGTTCACCTACACACACTTCCTTGCAAGCAATCTAAGAGATAATAAGACAGTTAAAGATAAGAAGTTTGAGGACTATAAGACCTTGGGAAGGCACTCCAATAAGAACTTGCTTATAACAACTTGAGTTAGTTTAAGAGATATACCTTGAAGAGAATCTAGCACATTTGAAGGACTCAGCGACCACTATATGACAATACATATAATTTGCATAATAATGAGCTAATGATAGCTTCAAAACATAGAAATCTTATATGATTAATAGTATGTCAAATAGTATAAAAGTCTCTACTTATATAATAACTATACCTGATATATCTAATATATGGCATCAATACTTAGGACATATTGATAAGATGAGTCTCAAATATATAATAAGAAGTAGCTTGGTGAAAGGATTACTAGTATATATATATCTGGAGGATAGCTTTTGTGAGATATGTATGGAAAACAAAGCTTTCCAGTGACTATTCAAAGAATAATTAAAGCATGTCTTAGGGATCCTCAATTTAATATATACAGATATATATAGCCTAATGCATATACTGTCACATTCTGATAAAAGATACTTTCTGATGTTTATTGATAATTATATATATAAGGCATATATATATTTCTTATTAGTGAAGAACAAAGTCTTGGAGAGATTTAAAGAATTCAAAGCATTTACTAAGAATGAAATAGAATGTAGAATATGTACTAAATGCTCAGATAATGGATGCAAATATATCAATAATACATTCAGAGAATTCCTGATGAAATATGACATAAGCCATCAAATGATGACTCCTTATACATCTCAGCAGAATAGTATAGCTGAGTGATTTAACTATATAGGTATAGAAATAGCATGAATAATGATCAATACAGCCAGATTAAGATATTCTTATTAAGCCAAAGCCATCAATATAGCAATATATATCTACAACAGATATATATTTTGATTACTAAGTAAGGATTCTGGTAATAAAGATAAACACTCCAAAGATACTAATCTTACTCCTAAAGAATTATAGAGTAGATCTAAGCTAAATGTATCCTATTTATATATATTCAGATGTAATATATATATCCTTGACAAAAGTAATGCTA
>RBNI01004843.1:0-13386 GCA_003990745.1 Jimgerdemannia flammicorona | reverse complement strand
TTTTTGGCGCATGCCACCTCACAAGGACGGAAAAGACAACCACCAAGAACATTCGCATTTTTTTGGATGTCTTTTTATATTTTAATTTTTTTTATGATACCAAGCTTGTACCCACATTGGCACCGTTAATCTATTCTAGGGAGTCAACATGGACCTTTTGGCCGACATGTTGCAAAACCTGGAGGGTGAGGATTTATGGGAATTACAGCGCATTGTGAACGAGAACAAGACCGAAGAAATGCATATCAGCGAAGATGAGGGTCAAAGTACGTATTTTGCATTGCTATATTGTATTCATTTTCACACCGCTCCTTCCTTTTCACCATTTGATGCCATTTGTTGTGGATTAATGGACCGTGTGAAGCAGAAAGAAAACGGACCCGGAAATACGGGAACTCACCATAATGTGTGCCTCTTTGACATCCCCTCGTCATTTTTCTTCCCTGGCACCCAAACTTGGTCTTTTCAGGTGAACTCGTCATGGACCTATACACTCTCGGCGAGAATCTTTTGAGAAAGTTGTGGGATTTCACGAGTGTATCCATGCAGCGCAAGAAGCATCGGGACGGATAAACGCTTGCGAAGTTTGGCGAAGTAGATGGATGCCGAGAGGGAGGGGAAGCAGGTCTGGCGAGAAGGCGTAGAGTTTGCAGAAGGGAGTATGGATGCGTTCAGTAATCACTTTTGCTTGTAGAGCTGGTCGATGTTTATTTTTTTTCGGTTTCATGGGATCGGGTTGCTGTTTACGAGAAGCGGAAATGCTGCATACCCAACTGAGAGGACAAGCTTTTGCGCACGCCACATCTTACTTTTTTCACGAATGTTATCGCTATCTTGTTTTTGTTGGGTCATTTTGTTTTCCTGTCTTTCCTCTCCATTAACGTTGTCTAACAGGGATTCCCGTTCTCCCTTGCATGTATATTGTAATCATATCTTCCCTCCTGTCCCCGATTTTGAGCTCTCTTATACACATGTTCTTCAGCCTCGCTGCATGGATATTTGCAGATGTTTCTGTTCTTTTTGGGGAAGGGGTAATGTCATTAATCATATGTCTAAGTGTGGATAGGGAGAAATTGGCAACGTGGAGGGAAAGTTTTGTTCGATTTGTGGTAGTGGTGCCAAGAGCATTGCCAGAATGGAAACAATTGCCGAGTTAATAACCCCGCCGCCCATTGTCTATAAAAGGCAGACGACGGCGATGGAATGTTTCCAATGGATTGCCACAACACACAACTCCCATCTCTACCAACCATCACATGGATCCCCTGCTCACAAAACTCGAGGCCGCATCCCTCGGCGAGGAGAAGGATGACCGCCGCAAGGACGAGATCGACGAGGAGGAGGAGGACGACGGCATTGACATTTCCGTAAGTTTAACTGAATCAGCCTCACCCGTCCCTTTTTGTAAGTTCTAGCGTAATCCCCTCCCCCCCTTCACGCATCCCCACCCACATTTCCTGACCTAGGACATTATCCCTTCTACGAGTCCCGTTCCCCGCCCCCGCCCCAACGGTCGCCAGACGGGTCCCAAGGGCGTCCTAGCTGATCACGCTTACTACAAGAGCGTCATGTCACAGGCGCAGGATGCACGTACGCGGGCTCATAATGCGCGCGTCCTCGCCAAGGCCGCCACGACTACGACCCACCATGAGGACGAAGAGGCCGCCAAGGACGAGGCCGAACTGGTGATTCAGGAGCTCGAGGTCGAGGAAGCTAGGAACGACGAAGACCGTGAGGCCCTCAAACAATACCGCCAAAAGAGGCTCGAGGAGCTGCAGGCCCTGAACGCGGCCGCTACAAAGAGGAAACAGTTCGGGTCTGTGCAAGAGATCACGTCAGCACAGTACGCAAGCGCAGTAGATAACGAGTGGAGGACGGTGCCGGTCATCATCCATTTGTTCGATAACGTGGGTCTTGCCCTTCTCTTTTCGTGAGGTGTGTTGGCGTTGTATCTTTATTCACATCCTCCAACCCCATCCAAACCCCATCCAATACCTACAGTCCATCCCCCAATGTCGCCTTGTCCACGAACATCTCCAGCACCTCGCGCGCAAGTACACCCTCGCCAAATTCCTCAAGGTCCAGGCACGCGACGTCGAATTCGATCTCGTCGAATCGCCCGCCATCCTCGCATACAAGGGCGGCGTACTGGTCGCGAACCTGGTGCGCGTAACCGACGAGGTGGGCGAGACCGGATTTGACGCAGATAAGGTTGAGGATATGTTGCTGAAGTGAGTATAATGCGTGTGGTGTGTTTGGGGGATGGACAGAATACCGTACAGGATTTTGAATAAGGGTGTGACGGTGAAGAAAGAGAGATGGGATGGAAAAAATTGTCCACAACATCTGATACTGACGATTTTCCGAATGTTTTGAATCCAACTCACTCTGCTTTCCAGGTACGGCGCCATCTCTGAGGAAGACATTTTCGAAGTCACCGCCACCACCACGGAGGATGACGACGACGACTAGGCGGCTGCATTCCATCTTATCTTCCGAAAGCATGTAAGGGGAGGGTCTCTTCATGACAGGTCGCCGGATCTGGATCAGGTGGCATGTATGGGGCGTCGCCGCTTCACAATTTGTTTGCATATCTCAATCAGCTAGTTTGCATGGATAATGTCACGCGCAGGACGTTTTCGCGATGGTCGTGTTATTATTATAGCAGAGTAATTGGAAATTATTTATATTACGAATAAATTAGAAAATTGATGATACGACTTGTGTGGATGATGATGTGAATATTTCATTTAGGCGACTGGCTTTGAGGTTCCCATGATCAATTTCTTTGTTCATTCCATCTTTGTGACAACAAGCTTCTATCAGGTCTCGTTATTCTGCCCTTTCCCTTTCGGATTAATGAAATCCGAGCGATCAAGGTGATAGGACGAATACCATTGATGCTAACTTGACAATTTTCTATTGGTGCAGAGCCTACCCGCACAATGGGCTCCACCGGAGATTGGGAGACGAGGATGGAAGTATGGCGTAGGTGTGATTTGGGGAGATGCGAGGAAGAGAAGGGTGTAGTGTGCGCGGAGTGGCAACTAGGATGTGTCTCGCTTTCTCTTGTATCCGAACCGGTCTTTTGTATTTATTTATTCCACCCACACATTGCTTATTAGCCGGCATATGCAGCAGCTCCGTTTCCGTTCCTCGTCTCCCATTCCGGCTCTTGGCAACCTCGCATCACTTTTATGGATTGTCGGGCCTGGTGCTGTTTCTGCTTTGTATTCTCCCCAGTATCGAATGCGTGTGAACACATACCAGTGGATGTCCTCAAGACAACCTCGCAACATTTTTTTTTTTTTTATATCGTAACTGTAACTCATGAAGGCCGACGAAAATCTGGATACCAAGAATGGATAACAACAATAGTAGCACCCCCTCAATTTGTCATACGAACCGCATTCGGCAGCGATTAAGCTAATTGGGAGGGCCCTTCTCGTCATCAGAGTCCTCATTGGAGGCCGGCAGCACCATGAACTTTAGCAATCGCAAAGCTAATATGGACGATATCGACCTCTGCGCCATCAAATATTTTGGCATAGGCCGATTTAGCAACGGACTTTCGCCATTTGGGGTCGCCACGTGGGGTCGAAATTGAGTGCTAAGTTCATATTCGGTAAGGACAAATACCCGTTACTCGTTCGGTAGGATAGTCGTGCAAAACGATTACTTCAGATCGCATTTTATTTATTTTTTATTTATTCATTTATTTCCATTTATTTTATTTGTATTTAAAAAAAGAGGGATGCGACAGAGTGTGAATAATATCCAATATAATATAAGAGAATATGAAGCAACCCTACGCGTCGCAATCGTAACCCAACCCCGTGATTGAGCATTGAACCTGATCGCGGGCCTGTAAATAGAATCTGTTTGCTCTTCCTTATGCCAAGCAGGAGGATGGCATTGTCAAATATCTGCGAGCAAGGCGATTCGAACATCCACTCCAAAATTAAATAGCACCGGACGACGTCTCTGGGGAGAAAATTGGGAAGTGATAGGTTCTCGGGTACATCGATACAGCGTTACACAATTGACAAAGGGTCGACCAATGCGAAACCTATACATTGCTACTTTTTTTTTTTTTTTTTTTTTTTTTTTTTGTCTGAAGAATCCGTCTCCGACATCACGAACAAAATCACTGCACACTAATATAGCTTGGTTGTGATCCAGGGGCACATCTACTCTGTTGATCATTCTTGCATTGCTGTTTCAAACATATCATCTCAATTGCATGAGAAAGCATCAGAAGATTTGAATATGACAAAATTCAATAAAGCTATATGAAGTAAAACGATAATTGTGTTATCAAGAACAAAGAATAATTAAGTCATCATTGAAGCATTCAGAGTCATTTGGTAAGTATGGAAATATATAAACTCAAATTTTGAGATATTTAAAATTTTCTAAAATATAATTTCACAACTATATGCTTGAAGATCAAAACTAGTATTGATAAGTTGGTATCTTCTATATTTCAGTATGATAGAGATATTTTAAAGATAGTTTAATTAGTATTATAGAAATATATAGCTTTGTAGTTTAGTATAGATGTTTAATAAATATATAAATTAAATAAAGTCTAACTTTTAGACTTTTTATTTTTATTTTTATTTGTATTTTTATTTTTTTACTTTCTAATAAATAATTTTATTTATTCTAAATATTTAAATTTTTTGAGTTTTATAATTTAAATATTAGTCTCATTTTATCTTATTTTATCTAACTATTACTATAGTTAATTATATTATTGATTAAATTTTAACTATTAATAATATAGTATTTAAGTTTTTGAATAGAATTATTTTTATTATATTTAGATAATTATAGATATTAATATAACTATTTTATATTATTTTAGATATTCTTTACTACTCTATAGTATTTTACCCTCAATTTTAAATAATGAAAAAGCTTTTTATTAATATTTATAACTATTGTAATAGTGATCTCATAATAGTGATATTATTACAGAAGACAGTCTTTCTTACAAGTCACCAGATTAGAGTATAAGGAGATTATATAGCATAACTCACCCAGGCTATAAGATGAGTAATGATGACCAACTATGAGTCATTGCAACTATAAGACAAATATCTTAAGAAATATAAAAGAAGGACTACTAAGAAACTGCAACAGCAGCAACTCAAACAAAACTTACAAAACTCTAAAATAGTTCAAAGACTCACTATAAATAAAATGTCTGCTATCTACCAAATCTCAAGGTCCAGAAACTATCAAGGTCTCTCAGTCTAAGAAAGGATATTTCAAGATATCAGAAGAGTCATAAAGACCTATATAAGAAGGACTCCTAGTCTCAACCTGGGTACTGGTGACTCTTATTACTATATTCTCTACTAATAAGGATCACTATTACTATCAAATGTCTCTGAATGTGGCAGGAATATGAAATAAGAAACCTTCTCTGCTAGAAGTTCCCTTGGGTCAGTCTCCAAGAAATACGAGATGCTACCTCTATAGATATATATAAAATAAGAATAACTAAGAAGATTTATCAGATCTTTAGATATGTGCTATAATCAATTTCCAACTTAGAGTATATCAAAGTCTCAGACTTCAAGGAATTGTTAACCTATCATACTAATATACTAGAAGTCATAGTCACTATAGAAGTCCAATCCACTATTACCCTCAATAGTAATGAGATAAAAGAGTTCTAGAATCCCATCCTCTAGGACAATCTAGATCAATTTCTGTAAGAATTGATCTCAGTATTTCAAGGCCCCAGTATTCAGATTAGACCTTTCCAAGATTCCACATTTGTTCCTTATTTTATAGAAGAGAACCTCATAGATTAGAGAGCCTTACTCTCTCTACTGCTAAATGTGATGATATCACCAGTAATGACATTATCAGTGATGATGTCATCCTGCTAATTGGCAATATATATAAAGTATACAAAACATATGACATATGTAAGATAGATGAAATATTCACTGATCTCATTTCTTTTGAAGACATCCTGTCCCTGACCTCTAGTCTTGATGATAGTAATAAAGATGAAGCCCTCAGAGTCTTGAATATTCTGCTCTAAGTTCTTTGTATAACTATTTATCTAAATACCTAAATCTACTAGCATCCTGAACTTATGCAACTATTTATACAAGTACTCAAATTTGTACTTATAACTGAAGTTTTCTGTATTCCAGTATTTTATTTAGTTATTGAAATTTATATTTAGGTTTATATCTTAGCAACTATTGAATTATATTTTATATAAATACTCCTCTCATTTTCTTTAAAATAAAGTCAGTTCCCTCAGTTCTCTCAGTTTACTTATATTCAATTTCATACAAGCAATCTAAGAGATAATAAGATAGTTTAAAGATAAGAAGTTTGAGGACTATAAGATCTTGGAAAGACACTTCAATAAGAACTTACTTTTAACAAACTTAAAGTTAGTCTAAGAGATATATCTTGAAGAGAATCTGACATATTTGAAGAGCTCAGTACTTACTATATAATACTATATAATTTACTTAATATAATATAATTTATATATATAAGATTGTTAAATAATAAATATAAATATAATAATAATAAACTATATAAAAGTGGAGGAGGAGGGCCCAGCAGGAGTCAGGGAAGTGAACCCAGAGCCAGTGTCAAAATGAATAGAAGACATGTAGAAGAGCATATATAAGAGAGACAAACAAAGAATATAACTGAATATACATTAGCTATTTATTGCTATAGTCCTTATATACAAAATATGACATCCCAAAAGGAAGAATATACCACAACTCAGGGTGAACTGAATTAGGAACCACATGACTACCAGAGATAAGTAGAGATAAAGAGGGAGCCAATCCCAGTTGCAGGATAAAAATCACAAACAAATACAAATAAAACAAATTCAAATTGAGATTAAAAAACATTCTTACTCCCTCTAGGGTCTCATGCTCACTCTGGGGTCTTGGCCTTACTCTACTCCCCTCCACTACCTTCGATCTCTTACTTCACTCAGGCTCACTATAGCTCACTCCATTTCAGCCTCACCCCTTGCTTATGCTCACCTCTCTGGGGTCTGCAGATGTTTTTTAATCTTGATTTAAATTTGTTTTGTTTGTGTTTGTTTGTGATTTTTATCCTGCAACTGAGATTGGCTCCCTTTTTATCTTCACTTATCTCTAGTAGTCATGTAGTTCCTAATTCGGTTCACCCTAAGTTATGGTATGTCCTTCCTTTTGGGATATTATATTTTGTATATAAGAACCATGTTTTTATATAGTAATAAATAGCTGATACATATTTAGTTATGTTCTATATTCATCCTCCTTATATGCTCTTCTATATATCTTCTATTTGTTTTGACACTGGCTCTGGGTTTGCTCCCCTAGCTCCCACTGGGCCCTCCTCCTCCACTGCTATACTGTTTACCCTCAGGGCCTCTGTCTCTGTTGACAAGGTCATAGATGAGGTTCTTCCTTCTTCCCCTCTCCCCACTTTTGTCTCTGCCACTATCTCATTCAAGACCTATATCTCATCTACTATCCTTTCTCTTCCCTTAGACCTTTGCCCTTCCAGTCATCCACTCCTCTCTCAGTTCTGGTCAGTTCTTGCTCTCTCTGCTAAGGAGGCTTGTCTCTGTCATGATGTCGACATCATCACTCCACCTGCTGTCTGCTACTCTATTCTTTTTAAGGCCTACTACCAAGCCCTCTCCAAAGAGGTTCGCACCACCACTGCCACTGCTAAGCTTGCTGTCACTGATGCCACTACTACTTCCACTGCTGCCACTTCTGTCTCCTTCCACCATGCCTATACTACTTTTATGGCCTTTGCCTCCTCCCATCTTACAGATACTGCTTCTTTCTATGGCTTTGCTATCTAAGATGTTCCCTCTACCACCACTGACATCAATACTGTTCATCACTTCCTCCTCACTAACACCTCTTTTGTTGCTTATCTTCATGAGTAGGAAATATCATATGCTGCCACCACTGCTCACACTACTACTACTGCTCCCCTGCCTACCTCTCCTGAGGTTTCAGTCTCTGAGGCTATCTGTACTGAGGCTCATGCTGCCATCTGTGCCAAGGTCCATTCCTTTACTACTACTGCTGCCAAGACCCCTACCAAGATCCCTGCCAAGCCCAACCAGACTTCATTGGTCTCTTCTTGGTCTCCCTCTCCTGCCAAGGTCTCCTCCCTCATCCCCCCTACTCTCAAGCATGGCTGCCAACTTGGTTCTTGCTCCATCAGAACTTGGCCTTGTGCTGTCTGCTCTGGTCACCTCTACCATACCTACTGGCACCTAGCTAAGTCTGTCTGCCCCTATAGTGGTATTCCTCATACTGTTGCCTCTTTGGCTGCTTGCTCTTCTTCTACCTCCTCTGCTGGCTTCTCCTCTGTCTCCTCTACCCATACCCTTGAATGTAAGGGCTGCATGAAAGCCTGTGGCTGCAAGGTCTGGCACTCTGATGGGGTATTCTCCCATTTGTCAGGCTCACTATCTTTAAAAAAAGTCAGAGGGAAGGGGAAGGCCTCCCACTCTTAAACTTTCCCCCAGTGTAGTTCTCCCCTGATATCTTCATCTCTTCTCAGATTCTGTCATTACTTCTGATATACCCTGAGTGGTTCCTCATATTGTCCTCTCTTCATTGCTTATCCTGAACTTTCAGGTTTATTCTTCTTTTGGAACACTTTTGTCTTCTCTTTTTTCTCTAACTGACTACTCTCTTTCTCCTCTTCAAGTCTTTGCCTTATCTTTGAGTCCTTACTTTGTTTTTCCTGCAACTCCCTCATAATTCTCTTTCACCAATCCAGCTTGTCTTACATATTTTCATCATGCTCTTGACCTTGTCATCTTCTTTGAGGATCATGGTGAGATGTTCTCTCACTATTATATTCCTAGTAATTGGGTCCCCTCTCCCAATGTCTCTTTACACTGCATATTCCTTGATATGGCTTGCTTGCTGTCTGTTCCTGGATATGCTTGCTCTTGCTTGGTTTCGGACTGTGTCATGTATACTGTACTTAAATCAGTCAAGCAATTGCCTTTATATTTACTTATAGTCACTGATAAAAATCAAGATTTTGTGCTAATTCCTAAGTTACTCTACCTTGATGGCCTTTCTGCCCTCCTTCAAGCCATAGCTTATGAGCCTAGCACTTTTGGATTGGATGAGGTTCTCACTCTTCTTTAGGTTTCTCTGGCTCATGCCAGGTTACTTTCAAATTCTCCTTTTGCAAACCCCATTTTTAACTTCTTCCAGGACTCCTTGTCCTTACTGGACATTTGTCTTTCAGTCTTTTATGCTCTTCCTAAAGTCCACAAGTCTACTTTGACCTAACATCCCATTATGGCTACTCATAGCTCTCCTACCACTGAGATTTCAAAGTGGTTATCCTGCTTCTTCCTCTCTCGGATGGCTCTTCTTCAATACCATCTTAGGCCTGAGTATACTATTCTTCATGATACTCAGGAGCTCGCCCTTCTCTATTCCACCATTGTGCCCATTCATCATTTTTCCCATTTGGTCTCTAGTGACTTCTCTTCCTTCTATACTGCTATTTATTTTGATGAGATCAATAATTGTCTTCACTTCTTGGGTTCTATTGTCTTCTCTTTAGACATTTCAGTTTCATTGGCTTCCATTATTGAGCTTATACTTCTCATCTATAGCTCCAATTATTTTAAGTCAGTCCTTGGCTCCTTTTATCAGACTTCTGATATTACCATGAGAATGAATTACACTCTCACCTTTGCCAACCTAGTTGGCCTGGCTCATGAACTTCATGTGATATGTGATCCTTCTTCATCTCTTTCAATTATATTTTGAGCAGGGGATATCTTCTTTTGCTGATACATTCATTGTCCTTGCTGTTGCTGATATTGATATTCCTAGTGTATTCTGTAGTATCTACCCTCTCTACTATTCTATTACCTGGGTATGTAGTATAACTAGTATTCCCTTTTTGGACCTTTCCATTTCTCTTTCTCCCTTCTGAACTATTGTCTATTCTCATTTTCCCCATTCACAACAATTCCCTGACTTCTTTTTCAATCATCTTTGTTGCACTCTTCTTGAATGCATTTGTGGTGAGGTTTGTCATCTTGTATTATGCTGCTCCTGTCATTCTAATTGGGTGTCTGCTGTTTGGGTTCTTAACAACTTTGTAGTCTATCATTATGCCTACCCAATTTCTATCATTTATGATTTGCTTGCTTCTGTTGAATGGTCTGTTGTTCACTCTTCTCTTCTCTCTCCTCTTTACCTCTCTTTCCTTTCCTCCCTTCCCCCTTACTCTCTCCATACTTTCTCTTCATTCCTACTCCAATTCTTATTGTACTATTTGATCATGCTCACTGGGTCACTCAATGTCCTAACACTATCCTACACTCTTCTCTTTTACACTATGAACTTTTGTCTCTTTCTTGATACCCTCTGATTGCTTGTTTGTATCTTCCTTCTGTTTCCTCTTTAATCCATTACTCTTGTTTTGCATTTTCATCATTTTCTGGTATCTCTAGCTCTGCTGGAGAGGATTAAAAAACATTCTTGCCCCCTCCAGAGTCTTGTGCTCACTCTGGGGTCTTAGCCTTACTCTGCTCCCCTCTGCTACTTTCAGTCCCTCACTTCACTCAGACTTGCTATAGTTCACTCTATTTTGATCTCACCCCTCACTCATGCTTATCCCTCTGGGGTCTGCAGATGTTTTTTAATCTTAATTTGGATTTGTTTTGTTTATGTTTGTTTGTAATTTTTATCCTACAACTGGGATTAGCTTCTCCTTTATCTCTGCTTATCTCTGGTGGTCATGTAGTTCCTAATTTAGTTCATCTCGAGTTGTGGTACATCCTCCCTTTTGAGACATCATATTTTGTATATAAGGACTACAGTTTTATATGGCAATAAATAGCTGATGCATATTCAGTTACATTCTTTGTTCGTCCCCCTTATATATGCTCTTCTATATATCTTCTATTTGTTTTGACACTGGCTCTGGGTTCACTCTCCTGACTCCTGCTAGGCCCTTCTCCTCCACTATTATAATAATATCTTTTTATTAAAAGACAGCTATCTAGTTAGTATGATATAAAGTATAGATTATTTAGTAAGTTATAATTAATAAAGTAGATAATACTATTAGAATTATTAAAACTCTTCAACAGAGTAATAAAATGATAAGTATTAGTATAATAAAATAAATATATCATAGAAATAAAATAAAATAAATATTATAAAAGATTGATCTCAAAGTTTATATTAAGTAAAAGAAATCACTTTTACTATATAACTATATATATATATATATATATATATAAGGACTCTATCAGTACAATAATAAGTAACTTTAATACCATTTGGTTTTCAAAGATCAGCAAGAGCTATATTTACAGTAATAACTCATACTGGAAAATAATAATACTATAGTTCTGGTAGTATAGAAAGCTTGGTTATAAACTATCTATTATAGAGATAAAATCAAGTAAGTCCTAAAGAACTAACTCAATAATATCTGTCAAGGAATAAATGAAGATCCAAATATCTTCTATATCTAAATATACTATCAAATAACTTTGATTAATTATACTAATACTATTAAGAATTAAGTAGTTGAAACAACCTTTATAAAAAGAATTCATCTAGAGATAACTATGATAATTTAATCAACACTAATAGTTTTAGATTTAGTATAAAAGATAACTTATATTTAGCAATATTAAATAGTCAGATATCCTTAAGACTATATAATAGAAAGAGTCACAAGAGTCAGAATTAAAGTACTTAAGATGACTAGTATAATCTCTATAACTATAATCAATCAAAACACATCTCAATCAAAGATCATAAAGTAGTAGAAGAATGGTAACTTATGAAAGAACTTACCAAGTTTATCAAAATGACTGCTCATCTGAGAGATATAATAAAGAAAATCAGAGAAAGATATCATCACCTAGTTTAGAAGTTTGTTACTACTATAGATAAGAAAAGAGAAATCTACTATACTTGTAGAGAAGAAGGTTACTATTTCTATAAATGTATGAGTAAGATCAAGCATAAGGCCTAGCTAAGCAATACTATCAAAAACTGCAAACAGACCCACACTATCACTTTTAAAGAGATTAGAGATTCAGAGAAAGAGGAAAAATAGAAAGTATATTCAGTTCTTATCTTTAAGAAGGATATTTGCTAGGAATCCTACAAGAGACCACCAGAAAGACTTAAAAAGAAAGTAGTAGAACAACCTATAGAGGAAAAAACAGAAGTACTCACAGAAATTAAAAACACAGCTAAGGAAATAGATCAAGATATAATACTCAAATAAGTAGTTAAAGATATTATCTGAGATAATACTTCTACCAGTGAAGAAGAAAAGAAAAAGAAGCTATAAAAAGCAAGATCTTCAAGTTAATATCTTCAAGGATCTTAACTAGCAAAAAGTCAATACAACCTTTGAACAATTAGTAGAAATTCCCACCTTCAGATAACAAATGAGACTGGAACTTATAGAAATGGTCAAAGACCAAAAATAGAAGATAGTAGAGGTCAATAATATATAAGAAGATTCTGATAAAGAAAGTGAAAAAGATAATTATAAGACCTCTGCCTATACTATATATCAGATTAAAAATAGGATCTTCAAAGTTATTATTGATATAGAAGCAGAAAGATGTCTCCTCAGTAAGAAAGCTATAAACTGCTTAGGTTGGAAATTAAAGAAGCTATAAAATTAGTATTTGTTATAGTAGATAGTATAATAGTCATCTCTCTGAGATATCTCTATTAAGTTTGGAAGAGTAACTATCTCAGTAGATATGATCATCATAAATACCACTAACTATGATATCTTCATTAGTAATCAGTAGCTTTACAAAGCTAAGGCTATAATTGATATAAACTCCCAGAGATACAGATTGTTTATCAAGAATAAAAGATATAAATCCCCATTAATATTAATAAAGAAGTACTCTTCAAAATAGAGAAAGAAGTTAGTGAGCAAGAAGAAACTAATATAATAACTACTCAAAAGAAGAAGAAGATCAGATAGATTAGTAAAAAAGACTGGTACAAGAAGATTACTAAAGGATATATCTCTCAAAAAGTATGTTCTTATAAAATCTGAATATACTATATAAAATATATAAATATATACTATCAATATATTACTAAGATATAAGATTCATTATAAAGAAAAGAAAAGAAGACAGAAGTAGTAATAAAAGAAAGACTAGAAGGATGAACTACTAGCTCTTCTAGAGAATAGTAATGATAAAGAAAAAATCAAGGTCAAGATTTAGAAGATTCATTTCAATATAGTTCTACTAGAATATAAGTTAGAAAATATAGCTAGAATGAATATTATCATAGTTGAGAAGATAATTCTCAAACCTCTTTTTTTTTTTTT
>RBNI01004842.1:0-13388 GCA_003990745.1 Jimgerdemannia flammicorona | reverse complement strand
TTTTTTTAATAGACTCATGTCCCACAGATTTTTATTGGAAGGGAACCTAGACTATATAGGCCAAAACCCTCCCCCACTACCCATCAAGCACTGCTCCCCCATTAATCTAGGCTAGCTATTGTCCAGCAGCTTAACTATGCCAGATGCAATAGGGCTGAAGTTAGCCCATACCTCATTCTGCACACCATACTCTCCTTACTACTAGGGGAAACTCAGCCATATACCAATGACCAAAAGCACATGCTCGAGAACCCAATGTATGTATAAGGTCATGCCTAAGCCAAATAGAATAGCCCCTGCCACCCCAAAGAGAATAATAGGCAAAGAAAAAACTCTCATCAAGGCATAACACAGTGAGTAGGGCCTAGTTCTCTCAGTTGAGGTGAGTAAAGGACTTACATGTGAGGCAGGAGGAACCCCCAATACCCCACTACTCAAGCCTGCAAGCCTTGATTATGTTGTCATGTCAGCTCCCAGTTCTAGTTGAGTGTAGCCAAGACACCTGAAATAGGTAGCCTTGGGCCCCCTGACTCCCTCTGATGACTGGGGCCCAACCCTGCAAACTACTAAAAGAAGCTGAGAGTGACACCTACCACCTAACCATACTGCATCAATCAAAAGGCCCCACTGAAGCAGTACCCACCCCAGCCCCGATAACTACTCCCAGTCTAGCACCCTACTGGTTCACTATTATCATCCTTTCTCCTATCTGTGATGGCCATCTTCCTCCCATCCCAACAATATCTGAAAAGCAATCACCTACACCAGAACCATGCTCACTGGGAAGCTTGCCAAAGCCAGAGGGCCCTACCACAGGCATCGAGGACCTGCAGGTAACCTATACTGAGCACTTGATACCCAAGGCCAATTAACTCCTTATGTAGTCTAAGACACATCGAGACAACTCCTTATTGGTGACAGCAAAAGAAAGAAGGTGCCACACCAAAACAGATACACCCCAGATACAGCTGAAGATACCAGAATCTGCAAAAAAGTGGAGAAAGTACTGATCTGACACCGATAAAGAGGCAACTTGTAAGAGGGTTGCTTTTTAGGGTAACCATTATGTAGTTCTAGAAGGGTTTTCTGGAAGTTCTGGATATTCTGGAAGACCGTTTTCTTATGGTCAAGATCAATTTCATATGGAGTACATCCTCTACACTTATTGATTTCCAGATTGGGTTGATGTCTCAACCAAAGTCCTTTTTTAGACTTGTTCTGGATGTTCAGGATTTTCCGTATTTCAGGAAGGTCAAGAAACTAAGACCAGCTTAGTTGAATTGGCGTATCGCTGCAGACAATACCCAATTAGGAAATTTCATGATGGGGTTAGGAGTAGGACCTAATGGGGAGCAGATTTACTTAAGAGTGGTTTGTGGGTTATTAAATAGGTTTATTTGCTATTCATGATATTGCTATACTAGGAGTATTTGTATAAAGGGATATTGTGGGGGAAGTGTTCAGGAATGTTCTTGTGTGTCAAGTCCTTCGGGACTACTGACACTTGAAAAAATTGAAACGATACAGAGAAGATTAGCATGGCCCCTGCACAAGGATGATACTATCTTCCTGAGTGGATAGCCCTATATGGGCAAGTTTTTAGAAATGTTCTTGTGTGTTCAAGTCTGAGATTCTGAGGTCTGGGGGAGGGGGTATTTATACTAGTGAGGGGCTATCTGGACTATGCTAGATATGGATGTAGCACTAAGTGCTTTGCTGAGTCGGAATGCAGTTACGTAGTATAAGTGTGATCTGACATGTCAAGAGATTGTCTGACTGCTGAGTCAGTTCACAGTCACATCATACAAGGCTAATCTAACTATACTATAACTGCTAATCTATTTATAGGTTTAGGTGCTGTCTGGGTAGTCCTCGATGACATCACCATCGATGACATCATCTCTGATGAAGTAGTCATCTAGGAAGAGTGGTTCACAGATTACTTCTCCTTGTTCACTGAGGTAATAATACATTGGGACTTCATCTCCATCCCACAGGATAGCATTGTCTGTCTCGTATGCTGGATAAGGTGTTGGTGGGCAAAGGAGGGGTGTATTGTCTTCGCTTTCATTGGATTTGCTATCTGTATACCTTCTATAGGTTATAGTACTATGAGTCACAGGGTTGTAGTAAGCTGGCGGCTGTGGTTCATGTCACTTATACTCAGGTAGTGGAGTTGTTGGTTCGATCTCGAGGGTTGTCTGAAGATACAGATTGTGTTCTCTGGTTTTTTCGTTATAGTTGAAGTAATTGGGGGTAAATGCAGGTTGGTATTCGTACCAGTGGTCATTGTCCCAATAAGTCTCGTATGTGGTTATGAACTGTTGTAAGTTCATTAGTAAGGTTGGCAGTGTGATCAGGGTTGGTAGAGATCCTTGGCTTGAGGTCATATCAGCATCAGAGGGATCATTGTCTTCTGCTTTGTCTTCATCGAAGTTGATTATATTGTAGACATCCTTCATAGCATATCCAACTTGGGGCATTTGCAGGATGTAGTCGTCAGGGTGCAGGAAGGTTCTGTTGGTAGTCTGAACATACTCGAGATACTTGTGGTTGAGTTCTTGTATCGTGTCATCGATTTGACCATAGGATAGGGTAGCAACCATTTTGCTGATAGTAGCTCAGAGGTGGGAAATAAAGGTGCTGTACTTGTAGAAGAGTTCTCAGTATTTGCGGGCAATGAGCTTCTGGTGTTGAGACATCTGGGTAATATCTGTATCGTGGTGGTGCTCGATCATATCTTCCAGGAGGTGGCCGATCTGGTAGTAGCTTGAGATTTGTCTGATCCAGGGGCCTCGTTAAGCATGTTCAGGGCGTTCCATTGGGCTTCTATGAAGTAGAGGGGTGTAAGGCTATGGATATTCATGAGGGGCAGAGGGAGTATGGCTCGGTTGACAATGGCATTCCAAATGTCAGTGCAGATACGGTTGTAGATCTTGGTGGTTATGTTTGTATGTTTGGAAGTTGTGGTTGTTATTTGTTTTGGTTCTCTGTTTCGACGTGTCTCAGGGCTCAGTATATATGCATCTGTTCTTGATTGGTAAGATTCCGTTTGTGTGAACCTTGTGTTCTGTGACTTCGTATTGACTCAGCTTTGTGCGCTGTAACTTCTGTTTGACTCAGCTTTATGATCATGCAGGTGATTTCCAGATTTGTTCAAAGCTCGCATGTGATTTCAGTGGCTTGTTAAGAGGGTGATGTGTAATTTCTGTGGCTTGGAGGTTGTACACTTATAACTCTCCCCTTCTTAGCTTTCAATGTCCTTATCGGGGCCTTCTAATTTTGTTCTAGTATTGTTACACCATTTAGGAGGTCAAAAGTCCGGTAAAGTCCATTTTTTCAGAAAGTGGCATACTCGTAGTACAGTTGCCTAACGCATTGGATTCACACGTTAAAGGGTCGTGTGTTCAATGCCATGCGCCGGAAGTGATTCTGATGTCATTCACTGCTGGAGAATTTCCTGTAAGGAATCTTCTTAAATGTCTATGCCTTGTTTCCCATCAGTGGTATGGGGAGAATAGGCTTGCTTTCAGTTTTGCTATTTTTCCAGAGGGTTGGTATTCTTTTGTTTTGTCTTGCTGAGTTCTTGATTAGGTTTATGATAATTATAGTGTTTGGGAGAGTAATATATGTTATATACTGATAGGTGCCGGAGTATTCAGTGTTCAGTTGTTCAAGGAATCGTATTCATGAACTAAGTCAGTAGCATTCTGGAGATTGGTCTTGAATTCCCATATTGCATCATGGATTAGATAACCTTTCCATTTGATGAGATACTCAGGGTGGTTCTTGTGGCCACGTCTGTTGAGGATTTGTTCAACTTCATATTCTTCCTGATCATTAATAATGACAGGTACAGGTGGTTCCATAGTTCGGTTCGGGAATAGTTTGTCATCATTGTTATTGTATCGCTTGAGATGTTGGATATTGAAGACTGGGTGAATCTTAATAGTGTCTAGTAGCACCAATTTGTAGGAGGTCGGAGAGATTTGTGAAATGACTTCAAATGGTCCAATGAACTTGCTGTTCAGCTTTGTAGATGGTCTGTGCTTGAGGTTATCAACTCGGTATCCTCAGATGTCTAATAGGACTTTCTCTCCAATATTGAAGGCTTCTTCTCGGTGATATTGGTTAACATACTGTGACTGTTGTTCTTGAGCTCGCGATAAATTCTCAATTGTGATCTGGCTTAGATTACGCATTTAGAGTAAGAATTCTTCAACAGCTTCGACTGTAGAGGGTTCTTCAGTGGTTCGGATGAGTGTCAGAGGAGTGTTTGGGTTTTGTCCAGTGTTGGCAAAGAATGGAGTCATTCCAAGAGAGACTTGCTTACTGTTATTATAGGCAAACTCGACTGCAGTGAGGTGTTCATGCCAATCATCTTGTCTATAGGAAACATAGTTCCTTAGCATTTGTTCCAGAGTTCAGTTCATTCTTTCAGTTTGGCCATCAGTTTCAGGGTGAAAGGCTGTAGATAGTGCAAGTTTTGTTCCAAGGTGCACATGGAGGGCTTTCCAAAAATGGCTGGTGAATTTTGGGTCTCAGTTACTAACAATGATCTTAGGAAGACCATGATAGTGGAAGATATTGTCAAACAGGAGTGTGGCTATGTCTGGTGCTGTTGCAGTAGTAGTGATTGGTACAAAGTGAGCTTGTTTGCTGAGATAGTCCACAAAGACAACAATTGCATCTTTCCCATTCTTAGTTTGGGGTAGTTGTACAATGAAGTCCATAGAGACTTGTTCCCAATTAGCAGATGGTACTGGGATAGGGTGGAGTAGGCCAGGTTTTGCTAGTGTTGAGGACTTGTTATGTTGGCAGGCATCACAGGAAGTGATGTAGGTCTTTAGCTGATCTGCCATCCAGGGCCAATAGAAGTTTCGAGAGATAACTTCATAGCATTTATCAAATCCTAAGTATCCAGCTGTAGGGGCATCATGACATTCGAATAGGATAGTCCTTCGGAGGTCTCGGTTGTTTGGAACATACAATCTATCCTTATAGTAGATAGTATTGTCCTTGAGTTGGTATTGATTGTACTGGGTATGCTTATCAGCATCATTACTGTTCAGGATTTCTCAGAGTGCTTGAGCTTCCTTATCGTCAGCACATGCTGTGATAATTTGTTCCATGATGGAGTTTGTAACCAGGGTGAGAGTTTGGATAACTTCTTCAATGGGTGGTCTGGAGATTACATCGGCAACAATATTTTCCTTGCCAGGGTGGTACTGGATTTCATAGTCAAAGTTGGTGAGGACTTTCATCCATCTGACTTGCTTTTGAGAAAGGGTAGCCTGGGTCTTGATGTTGACTAATGACTTGTGGTCAGTCAATACAGTGAAGTGTGCTCCTTCTAGGTATGGTCGCCATTTGATCAGAGTGTCTACGATAGCTAACATTTCCTTCTTGTGAGTTGCATAGTTGATTTCGGCATCATTGAACTTGTGGGAGTGATAGGCCACTGGGTGTCCTTCTTGCATGAGTACTGCTCCAAGAGCTAGGTCAGAGGTATCAGTGGTAACTTCATATGGTAGGGCAGGATTTGCTGCTTGAAGTACTGGAGTAGTTATCAAAGCATCCTTCAGTACTTAGAAGGCGGTATCTTGTTCAGGTCCCCAATTTGTAAGATTGTTGAAGTCTTTCTCTTGTTTCATGGTCCAGGGCTGTTCTTCTTTCTTGCTATGCTTGGTCATTTGGGTAAGGGTAGTGGCGATTTTGGCGAAGTTGGCAATGAATTGTCTATAATAGTTTGCTAATCCCAGGAATAACTGGAGGTCTTTCAGCTTCTTGGGTCTGGGCCAATTTTTGATTGTGGAGATTTTGCTGGAGTCCACTTTGATTCTATTTGGCATGACAATGTGTCCAAGGAATTGGGAGAAATTTGCACTTGCTGAGTTTTGCGAAGAGTCGGTTTTCTCGGAGTTTCAGTAGTACTAGTTCAAGGTGTTCAAGATGTTCCTCCAGGATTTTGCTGAAGACTAGGATGTCGTCAATATAGACAATAACAAATTTGTCCAAGTATGGGTATAAGATGGTATTCATCAGTGTCTGGAAGGTTGCAGGAGCATTAGTTAAGCCAAAGGGCATAACTAGAAATTCAAAGTGTCCATAGTGGGTTTGGAAGGCTGTCTTGTAGATGTCTTCTTCTTTCATAGCAATTTGCCAGTAACCATTTCGCAGGTCAAAGGAGCTCATGAATTGTGGGTTGGTAAGCCTATCAAATATCTTATCGATTCTGAGTAGTGGGCAACAGTTCTTGATGGTCTGTTCATTAAGGTCATGGTAATTAATATACATTCGCAGGTCTCCTCCTTTCTTGACAACAAAGAGGACTGGTGTACCATAGGGTGATACACTGGGTCTGATAAATCCTTGTTCTAGGAGTTCATTAATTTCTTTCTTGAGTGCATCGATTTCTCTTGGAGACATGTGGTAGATTGACTTGAAGGCTGGCTTGACATCTGGAATAGTCTTGATGGCATGGTCTACTACTCGTTTGGGAGGTAGGCCTTTCGGGAGTTTCTTCAGGAATATGTCTCAGAATTTCTAGAGTAGTGGTCTGACATGGCTGTCAACTTTGGAAAAGTCTTCTTCAGAGTTCTTGGGTTCTCCTTTAGATGGGCAGATGGAGATAGCAAAGAGAGGGCATTTCTTGGCCAATTTCTTGAGTTGTAGCTTGTTGATGTGAGTGATCTTTGGTCCAGGGTCACTAGAGTTGAGTGGGTCCTTTTCACCTTGCAGTTTGAAGTTGTGGTGTCCTTTCTTGATGGTCAGAGAATGGTTTACCCAATCGATCATGGGGTTCTCCTGTTTTAACCATGGAGTTCCAAGGATGATTTCATTGTCAGGGAGTGGCACAATTTGAAGGGTAACATATACTCGATAGTTACCAATTCGGAAGGATAGGTTGCAGACTTCCTTGCTGATGATATGTGAGGTTCCATCAGCTGTAGCAACTGCTTGAGTTTGTTGTACCGGGGAGGTAAAGACCTTGAGTCTGTTGGCTGTTTCTTCATTGATGAAGTTGCCTGAGGCACTACTGTCTATCATGATCTTGACAGGTACTCGGTTGACAAAAGCTTTAAGTGTAAGCAGTTTGTCTGATCCAATGGTGGTAATTTCAGTTGTAGGAGCTTTCCTTCTGTTGGTTCTTCTTTGAGCCAGTTCGTTGATGCAAGAGAAGCAATCATCAATCATTCGGGAAGAGTACATTCCAATGCCATGGAGGCATCGGGCACTTAGTACATATCTATCTTCGATTTTTTTGTAGAATTGTTCTTCTTTGTTCATAGTAGGTTGGACTGGGGCCTTGTTTGATGAACCAAATCCTTTGGATCCTCAGATAGTAGGTAGTAGTTCAGGGACTTCCTTGACTATCAGGTTTGACTTGATTTTTTCGAATAGGATCTGGGCAATGCAGAATTCAATGGGAATCTTGAAGGGTGTCCAACTGTGGTTTCGGATGAGGACAATAATTTCGCCTGTGTAATCTTCATCAATAACTCCTCCTTCTACTGAGAGTCCTTTTAATGCTAGGCTGCTGCGACAGCATATTCTTCCAATATGTCCTTCAGGGATTTGGATACTGATTCCTGTATAGACTTATTTGACTTCTCGGTTGGAGACTATAGCTTCTTCAGCTGCATACAGGTCATATCCAGCTGCTTTTTGACTTCCTTTGGTTGGGGCCTTAGCAGTTTGTCTTAACTTGACAAAGTCTAGTATTCTGGTGATCAGATTGTTGAGGTGGTGCAGAGTGGTAACAGTTGCTCATGTTGCTGTTCAGGGTTTTCGGTTAGGGCAGGTACTGGCCATGTGTCCTGTCTTTCAGCAATAGAAGCATGCTCCGCTTCTTCTAAGTTCATTCCTTTCGCCTTCAGTGAGTTTCTTAAAGGTACTTGGCTGGTTAGGTTCATGATTTCTGGGTGTCCACGAAGTGGATGTTGAGGTAGCTCAGGATATTTCATGCTTGGGTTCTTCTTTCTTAGTCCAAGTCTTTTCCTTATTGTTGAATTGTCTTCAGGGCAGAATGGGTCCAGCTGTTAGGATTCACTTGACCATAGTCTTGATTCTTGCCAGACATCATTGTTGGTGGTCACAACCAACTGGGCATCCTTGTTCTCGGATTTTTCTAGTAAGCCATTCTGGCAGGGCATCGAATAAATGATCTGCTCTTGTACCATTTCGTGCTTCATCATTGGCAATATCCTAGGCCAACAGTGTTCAGGAGTGACTCAAGTTTTGTACAGAAGGTTTCGAATTTCTCCTTACCATATACATCGAATTTGAGATTGTGGAGTTTTACTCGGGATTCAGTGATCATGGTTTCGCTGCAATATTGAGCAATTATGAGTTGTTTAAGTCCAGGGGCTGTAGGATGGTCTCCATATCCTGGGGCATTATTTGCTGCATTCTGAGCAACTACTGCAGGTCGGGTGTCCCATGTGAGGGGTTTTTCGGGAAGGGTTCACCACCATTCTTTGGCAGGTTCTCAGAAGAATATAACAACTCGGCAGACATAGGCTGTAGTGGTTGCAAAGAGTTGTTCCAAAGTGTGGTCTTGATTGTTTGTTAGAACACGGTCAGCGACTCGTTCATTGGTCCATTGATTGGCTTCGAAGTTGGTGTCAACTACACTAATAAAGCTTTGGACTTCTTGTGCAGTACCATTAAAGGTAGGTAGACTCAGATTTTTTGTAGGTTGGGTCTGTTCAGCTAAGGCAGTAATGGTTGCTGCCATTATGGCTACCTGGGCTATGAGGTCTATAATCTGTTGGTTTGCCATGTTGTTTACTGGAGGTGGTTGAACTACTGGTAGTAGTGTTACTAGTACTATTTGAGGTACTGGTGCAGAGTGTGATGGAGTTCTTTGAGTCTGTGTAAGTTGCTGGAGTAATAGTTGTGGGTCTGGAGTAAGGGCTTAATAGATGGCTGTTTGTTGCTGTGTAGGTGTGTTCAGTCCTGATGGAGGTTTGTCTCCTTCGGCAGTGTATTTGGGATCGAATTCACTGAGATACTCCTCCTCTTCTTTGGTTTGGTCCCCGTGTAATTGGGTTTGCTCAGCATCAAAGTAGACAGAATCAGTTGTATATCTGATTTTGGATGGACTTAGTTCAAAGTCAAGTTCTGGTTCGGTATTGGTTTCGGATTCAGGTAGGGCTGTAGCAGGGCCTGCTTCAGGTTCGGGATCAGGTAGTTAATGAAGAGTTTCTCTTGCTTCTTCCTTAAGAATATGGCAGGTCTTACTGTTCTGGAATTGGTAGTATAATGCGGTCTTGGTTCTGGTTCGGTAAAAGTTGGTAGAGTTGAGCCACTTGGCTACAGAGACTTGAGCTTTGTGAGGAACTAAGGCTAGAAAGACTGCTGCTGGTTGTCCTAGGTCGCTCAGATTTGTAGAGCTGATAAAACTCTTATTGAGAAGAGTAAAGAAGGCTTCTATAAGACCTTCTTCATCTTGACTTGCTGGGTATAGTGTAAGGAGTTCGGTGAATAAGGTTTCGTCTATTTGCTGGTTTAATCGGAGTACTTCTTTCTTTGAATGAAGTTTGTCCCACTTGTTGCAGGTGTGGAGGTCAAATTGTCCTTGTACATCAGGTTCAATTCTCTCCAGATTGTCAGATAGTTCATGATAAATTCCAGGTCAGAGGTTGGACTTTATACCAACTTGTAGGAATTCGCAGAAGGGTTTGTAGTGGGGTGAGAAAGCATCTTGAAGTGGAATTGGATTGTAAACTGCTGCTACCAAGTTGTAAGAGGGTTGCTTTTTAGAGTAACCATTACGTAGTTCTAGAAGGGTTTTCTGGAAGTTCTGGATATTCTGGAAGACCATTTTCTTATAGTCAAGATCAATTTCATATGGAGTACGTCCTCTACGCTTATTGATTTCCAGATTGGGTTGACGTCTCAACCAAAGTCCTTTTTTAGACTTGTTCTGGATATTCAGGATTTTCCGTATTTCAGAAAGGTTAAGAAACTAAGACCAGCTTAGTTGAATTAGCGTATCGCTGCAGACAATACCCAATTAGGAAATTTCGTGATGGGGTTAGGAGTAGGACCTAACGGGGAGCAGATTTACTTAAGAGTGGTTTGTGAGTTATTAAATAGATTTATTTGCTATTCATGATATTGCTATACTAGGAGTATTTATATGAAGGGATATTGTGGGAGAATGTTCTTATGTGTTCGAGTCTGAGATTCTGAGGTCTGGGAGAGGGGATATTTATACTAGTGAGGGGCTATCTGGACTATGCTAGATATGGATGTAGCACTAAGTGCTTTGCTGAGTCGGAATGTAGTCACATAGTACAAGTGTGATCTGACATATTAAGAGATTGTCTGACTGCTGAGTCAGTTCACAGTCACGTCGTACAAGGCTAATCTAACTATACTATGACTGCTAATCTATTTATAGGTTTAGGTGCTGTCTGGGTAGTCCTTGATGACATCACCATTGATGACATCATCTCTGATGAAGTAGTCGTCTAGGAAGAGTAGTTCACGGATTACTTCTCCTTGTTTGCTGAGGTAATAATATATTGGGACTTTATCTCCATTCTACAGAATAGCATTGTCTGTCTTATATGCTAGATAAGGTGTTGGTGAGTGAAGGAGGGGTGTATTGTCTTCACTTTTATCAGATTCGCTATCTGCATATCTTCTATAGGTTACAGCACTATAAGTCATGGGGTTGTAGTAAGCTGGCGGCTGTAGTTCATATCGCTCATACTCAGGTGATGGAGTTGTTGATTCAATCTCGAGAGTTGTCTGAAGATACAGGTTGTGTTCTCCAGTTTCTTCGTTGTAGTTGAAGTAATCAGGGGTGAATGTAGGTTAGTATTCATGCCAGTGGTCATTGTCCCAATAAGTCTCGTATGTGGTTATGAACTGTTGTAAGTTCATCAGTAAGGTTGGCGGTGTGATCAGGGTTAGTAGAGATCCTTGGCTTGAGGTCATATCAGCATCAGAGGGATCATTGTCTTCTGCTTCGTCTTCATTGAAGTTGATTATATCGTAGACATCCTTCATGGCATATCCAACTTGGGGCATTTGCAGGATGTAGTTGTCAGGGTACAGGAAGGTTCTGTCAGTAGTCTGAACGTACTTGAGATACTTATGGTTGAGTTCTTATATCATATCATCGATTTGACCATAGGACAGAGTAGCAACCATTTCACTGGTAGTAGCTCGGAGGCGGGGAATAAAGGTGCTGTACTTGTAGAAGAGTTCTTGGTATTTGCAGGTAATGAGCTTCTGGTGTTGAGACATCTGGGTAATGTCTGTATTGTGGTAGTGCTCGATCATATCTTCCAGGAGGCGGCCGATCTGGTAGTAGCTTGAGATTTGTCTGATCCGGTGGGCCTCATTAAGCATGTTCAGGGTATTCCATCGAGCTTCCACGAAGTAGAGGGGTGCGAGGCTATGGATATTTATGAGGGGCAAAGGGAGTGTGGTTCAGTTGACAATGGCATTCCAAATGTTAGCACAGATGCAGTTGTAGATCTCGGTGGTCATGTTTGTATGTTTGGAAGTTGTGGTTGTTATTTGTTTCAGTTCTCTGTTTCGATGCATCTCAGGGCTCAGTATATATGCATCTGTTCTTGATTGGTAAGATTCCGTTTGTGTGAACCTTGTATTCTGTGACTTCGTATTAACTCAGCTTTGTGTGCTGTGACTTCTGTTTGACTCAGCTTCGTGATCATGCAGGTGATTTCCAGATTTGTTCAAAGGTCACGTGTGATTTCAGTGGCTTGTTAAGAGGGTGACGTGTGATTTCTGTGGCTTGGAGGTTATACACTTACATAACTCATCACTATTGCTCTCCTCCCACCATGTCTCTGCAGATACAACAAACCAACCTGAGCTAGAGGGGGTAATAATAGGGGAAAGAAGACTCGGAAGGTTGCCTACCAAACCTTGTGACCAGTAAGGTAGCAGAGAAAGGAGCTGAGAAAGGTTGTAATTAGTAAGATCTCAAAATGGCCAAATCGGAATTTGTAATACAATGAATGACGTCATTCTCTGGTGAACCACAATCCAACAGCATCTCTTCACTCCATCCAGAGTCCTGACAGAATGTCGCTAGTCGCTGATTATGGCTCAGATTCAGAATCATCCGACACAGAGAATTCTCAACAGGTCAGAGGTCCCGTAGCAACAAAACCCTCGTCATTCGCATCCCAGTTACCCCCACCGAAAGTCGATTCGGGCGACTCCTCCCCCGTCAAAACCGACGTTGCTAGGCCGGTCTCCACAAAGACGAAGAGGGATGGCCCCGTCAGAATCTTCGTCGATCTGCCCAAGCCCTCTGCGGCCGGGGACGACTCCGACTCCGACGCCGAAGAGCACAAATCCAAGAAGCCCCGGTTAGCACCCGGATTCTCAGGCCTCGCAGCACTGTTGCCAGCGCCCAAGAACGAGCGCACCATGTCGTCGTCCAAGGGGAGCTTGGGTGGGGGAGCGTCGAAACCGGTAGGGGGTGGGTTTGTGCCGTACTCGTTGACAAAAAAGAAGGACAATATGGTGACGGATGGGAAGGGGAAAGGTGTTGCAATTGCGAAAGCTGATGAGACGAAGGTAGAGATGGCGGGGGAGGAGAGGAAGGCGATAGATGAGTTCGAAGATGAAGGGGAAGAGGAAGAATTGAATTCCAGTACAGTCAAGTCATTCTTCCCTCTTGGTACGTGACAATTCTGAAGATACATTTACTGACTCTGCATATCCCACATTTACTCGATTCATGCCAGCTCATATAATCCTTCCCATACTGCCCACATTACTCCAGGCCCTTCCATCACCGCCGCCCCCCCCATCGACCTCCCTGCTGACGAGCCCGAAATTCTACCGTCGGCGCACCCAATTCAACCCTCAGAGCCCGCGGCCTACGTCCCCACCGCCGCGGATGCGTACTCGTATGACCCCAACGCTGCCTATACATATGATGCTAATAATACCACGTGCTACTATGACGCGGACGCGTACCCTGTGGAGAGCGGGGCTGCAGCGCAGCAGCAGGGCGGTGGTAATGCAGGAATTGATGATAGTGTGGTGAGTGTGGAACTGGATTACGTGGATAAGGAAGGGGCGCGGTTAAATTAGGATTAATTTGGCAGCCGATGGATTAGTTACCTTCTTCGCCGTCCATCGTAATATACGCCTTTCATTCGCGTCCTTTTCACCATCTACCCGTTCTGTATGCAGCTCGCAAAATTGGGTGGCTTTCGCCGCGGCGAGCCCGCCAACTTCGAGATCAAGGATATCAACCGCGCCCAACAGATCCAGCAGGACGCATGGGCACCCCCGCCGCAATCGGCCACCCCGGTCCCGTCCGGTTCCTCTGTACGTGTCGCTAATTTCTGCAATCCCTTTCTGGACTCTCCAATTTTTTTTTT
>RBNI01004841.1:0-13390 GCA_003990745.1 Jimgerdemannia flammicorona | reverse complement strand
AAAAAAAAAAAAAAAGAGATATAAAGATAGTATGACAAATCAAAACATACTATCTGAATTATAACTTAGCCAGATGATGTGAATATATAGCATGGTAATCAGTAACTATTATTGTAAAAAGCTGTATAAATAGCCAGACTACCAGATAAGGTATACCTGTACAAGACCTGCACACCTGTACAAGACCTGCACACTTGTGCAAGACCTGCACACCTGTATAAGACCTGCACATTTGCCATAAATAGTAATCCATAGTTAGCAATATAGTAACCATAGCAACCACAACTATATAAATTACCCCAGAGATAAGAGTGAATAAATCTCAGTCTGAAATACAAACACCAAAGAAGCCTCTAAAGATTGAGCATTAGTTTCCTTTCCACTTTGGTCCACTTTTCAATACAAAGCTAAAGATTTGCTATCAAGTTCGAGGAAGAACTTTACTACCTTTTGAAGAGAAACCTACCACTTAAGAAATAAGCCACACTTTTGGTATGCTTGCCAGACTAAGTCTGAAGAAGTCGAGTTTGCCACCTAAGTTCAAGGAAGAACTTCACTGCCTTTGAAATTATTGTTATTGGTATGCTTACCAGATAAGTCTGAAGAACCCAAGTTTCCACTATCTAAGAGAAAGCCACCTTGCTCAAGCCAGTTTCTGACACAACTTCACAGTGATTCATTTATATAAATGAAGCCAGTCTTTGATGCAACTTTGCTAAGAGACCCTTTTCCAAAAGCTGCCAGCATATTTCCCAGTTGAAGCCACCATTTCTGAGTTATCTGCATTCCCAGAGAACTCTGCTGATTCAGGAAGAATTTGCAACAACTGAGTATTATTCCCAGAAAAGCCTGATTCTGAAGAATCCATGCCATCTGAGTTATTTCCTAGAGATGCCACTAGTTAAGAAGGATCTGCGACATCTGAATTATTTGTTGTTCCCAGTAAGCCCGAGAAGAATCCACCACCAGTATAATTCCCAGTAAGCTGCCATTTTAAGAAACTGTCATACTACACAAGATGATCATCACCGAGAAATTGTATACTTTTGGAGATCATCATGCTACACCTTAATGATCAATACTCTATAACAGGATATATCTTTCAATTAAATGAAAAAGGAGCTATTTTATGGCAAATACATAAGTAATCTTCAGTAGCAATATCATCTATATAAGCAGAATATCAAGTTTTATCAATAGTAATAAAGGAAGCTATATGACTTCAGAAACTGCTAAAGGAGTTAGAATAAAAGCAATGACACTCTATGCTACTTCAGCAAGAAAACTAGTCTATAATTTTATTAGTAAAGATCCTTATACATATATTATAACAGAACCAAACATATCAACATTCAATATCATTTTATATAAGAATATATGGAAAATAGTACTATATACCTAGAATAGAGTATATAATAGTAGATTTGTTGACTAAAGCTCTTCCAAAGGCAAAATTTGATTTATGTATATAAGAAATGGAAGTCATAGTAAACTCTATGTCAATAGGAACTATATGCCAATAATAGCAAGTATTTTGAGTATTTCAGTGAAAGTCATGAGACTTTTCAGACTTCTAAAAGCCTTCTACCACATCTTATATATGCATCTTAATATTCATTTGCAATTCTTACCTGTGACATCTAACTATGAGTAATCTTTTACTACATTCATATCTATTTTCTGACTTATAAGCAGAGAATTCAGATATTTTTTGATATATAGATAGCATTCCAGTATTATAGCTTAATTCTTGCAGGTTATAGTCTTAGTTTCAATTTATTTTGATTTTCTGCAATATTTTATTTGCATATCTCATTGAGTGGAAGTATTGGAATTAGGTTATTTCAACTATAATATATAAGTACATAATCTATGTACTCTTATATAACCTATATATCACCAATCTTGATACATAAATTCACAACTTACCAGATAATAAACAACTAGCATTCTTCTGCCATTAATACAACAACCAGCAGACCATCAGAACCCAGAACCCCCTCCTATCTCTGCCTCACACTCCTTGCCTGAAGGGCCCTCAAAAGGTACTTAGAGGGTCTCTCTCCTTTCTCCAGCCTGTACTAGTATAACTGTATAGCCAAACTTCACACCTATATCTTCTTCTCCTCTCTCAACATCTGTTGTAACTCTTTAACCACCAGCCTCACCTATAATATCCTCCAGTCCTCTACCCCCTCCAGGGTCAAGAGACCTGCCTAATTTTCCAAAAGCCTAGCCAATCTAGCAGAAGCCCAGATCACTCTCTTTTTTCTCTGCCTTCCTTCTGCCTTGCCAGCCTCACTCCAGTAAACCCTAGTAGTCTCTTTCAACCTCACCCATCAGTCACCAACTGGGGCACCCTTCTATACCCAACTCTTCACTCTCTGCTGAATATCCTTAGCTCACTTGTTCTACAATATCTTCTCAGCCAACAATGAGGCATTGAGACACCAATGTTCATGCTCATCCTCACTTCTTCTAAAATGACCCTATCCCAATAGCCCACAATGATCAGACCACAGATACTACTAAGCCTCTAGTAACTTCCAAACATCCAAACTCCAGCTATCTATCATCAACATCCAGTCAATCCTCATCCCCAGGCTATTTGGCCATTATATATATACCCTCCTATCTCTTCCCAGCATCTACCAGAGAGCTCAGTCTTTTTACTTCCTCTTATATCTCCAGCCCCCTGCTCTTACTCTCAGCCCCCCACTCTCTATCAGTCCTATCCACCAGCACATTTCAGACCATATTAAAGTCCCCTCCAAGAATATCCACTCTAGTCTCTATGAGGGCCCTACTCTCCTAGGGTCCTCTCACCCAATCTACTATCTCATCTCATACAATAGAGTAGTAGCAAGAACCCACTATAACTACTCCCAATCTGGTCGAATTCACTCTCCCTAAACCAGCCTGTCACTCTAGCTCCTCATGTCTTATGTATATCTCCCCTCTGTCTCTCCAGACCAGGATCCCAACCTTACCCTTCCAAACTGCCTCACCTCTCCATTTCTTTATTCATTTTAGTCCATTCAATTTCTCTTCACATCTAACATCCTGTAAAAGAAAGAGATCCACCTCCAATCTCTTCAGCCAAGTAAAAATGTTCCAACATCTCACTGAACCCTATAGCCCATTTATTTTTAAAGAAAAAATGTTTGTTGTACTATTCATAGGAAGTAATGTTAAAAGTCAAGCACACTCTCTACAACTTCACATTCATTTTCTCCTGTACCAAGTCCTGGTCATGTTCAACAGCTACCTCCTTCTCTTCAACTCTCTTTGCCTCTAATCCAACCAGTAGTTCAACTAGCTCTCCATCCTCCTTATCCTCAAAGTTCTCATGATACTCTAGGCAGACATTCTGCCAGAGCTGCAATCTATATCTCTCTGCCCACCAGAGGGCAGCCCACTCACCAGCAGCAATCACTAGCTCTATCTCTCTCATCTTATCAATCTCATATCCTTCCTTCTCTAATAAAACTGCAAGCACCTCTATCTTCAGGGCCTTTATCATTCTATCTCCTTATAGGATCTATACCCAATTATCATCACTAAGTACCCTCAGGTCCATTTCTCCCAACTCCTCAGTAGTCAAGTTGTTCATAATCCAGTATATCTATTACAGGTTTCCCACCTCCTTCTCACCCAGGGTCACTGGTCTCTCTTCTCCCAGTATCGAGATATTAGCCCCCATACTTACAGTCTTATCTCACTCCTCCTCCAGAATATCTACCAGTTCATCCTCATCAGCCACTACCACCAATCTCTCTTTTACTATCTCAGGAACTTTAAAATATACTTGCTGGACACCATACATAGACACATCCTCTGCCATATAGTCCCTCACAGCTGGACCCCTTCTGATAAGAGGAGAAGTGTCCTCCCAGACTTCAAATATACCATTTTCATACAGAGCTTTGCTCAGTACCTTCTTGGCCCCTTCCAGACTCTCCTCCATATTCCCCCCACTCCTGCTGGCCCATATACTCACTTTGGCTCTCCCAGTATCCTCAATATTACTAGTGACCCTCTTTGCCTTCTCTTCTAGATTTACCAGCAACTCCCTCTGCCTCTTACCTCCTTGAGACCTCTCCCATAGCCCCTTATCAATGCAGACACATCTTCTATCTACTATTTCCAAATATATCAACTCCATATATACCTTTTAATTCTTTGCCCACTCTACTATATCACTAAGCTCCTCTAGCATCTTTAGCAAGTCCTCTTCCTCCTCCTTACTCCTCTTTACCCTTGTCACCTTACACATGAAAGCCCTCTACACTATCACTAAAGGCCAATCATGAGCCTTCCTAGTAGCCTCTCTCCTGGCCAATCAAACCTGGATATCAATATCTCCTGTCTGAAAGGAGGTCTCTTCTCAGATCTGAAACTCAATATTAACCACTTCTCCATACTCAGCCATGACTTCCTCAACTCTTCTTCTAATCTTCACAACAGTCACTATAGGTACTCCTTTCACTAGTAGGCACTACTCTGAGATCCCACCTTAAGCAGTATGCCATTGGGATATACATCTCTCCAACAATCAGCCCAGCCTCCTCAAAGCCCACCTCTACTCCTTTTAATTCCCTCAGGATCTTTATGAATACTGTACTATTCATCTACTTAGCAATTAACTCTAAGACTATTTTTACTATTACCACTAAGCTCTGAAAGTACAAAGTAACTACAAACTCTGAGATCAACTTCTTGAGTAATGAGGCCACTACTGGGCCTGTTACACCATCTGCCAGATCTCCCATCCATTCAGGCCCCATCTTTCCAGCCTCCCATCAGCAGTTATATCTGGATTTATTTCCAGATTACCAGTCACTGCTCTATCAGCAGTCATACTTTCAGCCACTATACCCCCAGTCCTTCTACTCAACACCCCTAAGAGAGTTCCTCCCAGCCCTCCAGAAGTAGCCTTCTCCTTGTCACCTTGCAGCCATCCATCCAGTTCAGCCACCAGATCCCCCTGCTTGACCTTCTCAGCAAAGCTCTTCTGCTTCCCCTCTGGCTATACTATATCTCCTCCTTCTCCACTATCACTAACCCTTCTTCCTCCTGCCAAAGTGATCAGCATCTCCAACCCTACTTCCTGATCCCTCCCCATATGCTGCCAGCCAAATATACTAGGGTCACCCTGTTCAGTACACTTTATAGAACTCTGATTTGAGGATATATTCTTAAGATATTTCTCCAAAGAACAGTATAAAAGTAGGTGATATATATTTATATAATGTGAGGTATATCAGGAGTCTGAATATATACTGAAATCAAACTAAGATATGTATCTAGATAATATAGATATAAAACTAATAGTATTCTATAGATATATCTCTAATAAGTTAATTATTATCTTCTTTGATGATTTTGAGCAATATGCTGCTGTAGAACTCTAACACTAGTATAATAAGTAACTCTAATATTATTTTGTCTCTGAAAATCTACAAGAGCTATATTTATAACTATTAATTATATTAAAAATAATGATGCTGTAACATTGATAGTACAGAAGAACTAGTTGTGAATCACCTACTATATAGATGAAATTAAGCAGGCTCTGAAGAGCCAACTCAATATAATCTGCTAAAGAATAAATAAAAATATAAATATTGTAATGATTGATCTAAATTAGGAATATAAATTAGAGGAATAGATATTTAATTATAATATCTAAATCTGATTTCTAAATATAGTATAGCCTTACAAACAGCAGTCATTGAAACTTTAACAAATATTTAAAATTTTACAAATATTGAGATTTCACAGATGTTAAATTTTGATAATTGTGAAGATTTTACAAATATCAAAGATCCATACTTGTGAAAAGTGACTTATAGAAAACATAGTCTTAACTTAGCTATCTTATAGCCAGTAAAATTGTATAAATATTCCTAGTATCTAAAGTGAATAAAACCTCTGATCAAAATATTTTAAAGTAAAGAGAAAGGAAGAGAACTAGTAAGCCTATAGGTAGATATACTTTTAACTCACTCATCCCTATATCCTGAGGATACTGTGGAGTCAAAGAAGATCAAATTTTCAAGATACAGAAATCTGATATACTTATATATATAGTTATACATCTACTATATTACAACTTAGTATCTATTGACTGAAAATTTAAGATAAATCTCTTACTTTCAAGCTGAACAATGAATAACTACTATTACTGAACTAAGACATCTAAATAAGATAGATATGAGACTGCTAGTATTCTATAGATATACTTCAGATAAATCTATTATTATCTTCATTGATTATTTTTAGCAGTATGCTACCATAAGGATCCTGACAGCAAGACAGCAAGTAGTCCTTATGCCCTTTAGTCTCTAAGACTCTACAGGAGTAGCATTCACAGCAGTAATCTATATAAAAAATGATGATAATATTGTGCTGACAGTACAGAAGTCCTGGCTCTGAGTCATTCACTATACAGATTAGATTAAATAAGCTCTAAAGGATCAGTTCAACACAATATGCTAAGGAATGAGTGTGGATCCAAACACATTCTATACCAGAATCTGATATCAGATAATCCTTACAGATTATGCTACTACTATCTGAGAATAAGTAGCAGAGGCAATCTTTATAAAAGAAGTCTACTCAGAGATAACTATACATAGTTATCTACATATCACCAGTATTCCTGGATTTAGCACAGAAGGATATCTATACTCAGTAATATTGGATAGCAAGATATCAACAAGACTATAATAGAAAGAGTTACTAGAGTTAAAATTGAAGCACCTAAGACAATCAGTATAATCTCTATTACAGAAATCAATTAAAATATCCCTCAGTTAAGAGCTACTGAGTAGTAGAGAAACAGTAACCCTATGGAGGAATTAGTTAAGAAGTTTGCTGAAATGACTATCCATCTAGAAGATGAAGTAAAGAAAATCTGAAGTAGAGATCATCACCTAGTTTAGAAGTTTACTACTATTTCAGATAAAAAGAGAGATATCTGCTACTATATCTGTAGAGAAGAAGACCACTACTTATATGAATGTATGAGTGAAACTAAGCACAAGGCTCAGCTAAGCAATACTACTTGTAACAGAGAATAAGTTAATACTATTACTTTTAAAGAAATTGGAGAATCATATGAAGAAGAACAGGAGGCCTATTCTGTATAGACTACTAAAAAGAATGTTCATAAAGAACTCCACAAGAGACTACCAGAGAGACCAAAGAAGAACTCTGTGAAAAAACAGATAGAGACTACTACAGAAAGCCAAGTTAAAGAAATAGATCAAAATATAGAGTTAGAATAGACTGTTTAATATATCATTCAAGAAACTACTCCAGCCAGTAAAGAAGAAAAAGTGAAGGAGCTTTGCAAAACTAAGACCTTTAAATATGACATCTTCAAGAACCTCAGCCAATAAAAAGTCAATATAATCTTTGACCAGCTGGTGGAAATATCTATATTCAGACAGTAAATGAGATTTGGACTTACTGAAACAACTAAGAAGTAAGGTTGGAAGATAACCAAGACCAATAATGTTCAGGAAGATTCTGAAAAAAAAAGAAAAGATAATCACAAGACTTCTGTCTATACAATCTATCAAATTGAAAATAGAAACTTTAAGACTATTATTGACACTAGAGTAGGAGAATGCCTTCTCAATAAGAAAGCAGCAGACCATCTAAGTTGGGAGGTTGGAGAAGCAACCAAGTAGATATTTGTCACAGCAGATAAAATAAGAGCTATACCTCTGAAAAAGATTTGAGATATTTATATTAAGTTTGGAAGAGCAATCATCTCAGTAGATGTGATTGTAATTAATGCTATTAACTATAATATTCTCATTAGTAATCAGTAGCTTCATGAAGCCAGAGAAATAATCAACCTAGATGCCAGAAGATATAAATTACCTATTATAGACAGGATGTGAATCTCTATCAATGTTAACAAAGGAGTACTCTCCAAAATAGAGAAAAATGAAAGTGAGCAAGAAGAGGCCTACATAGTGACTACTCAGAAAAAGAAGAAGAAAGTTAGATAGATAAGTATAGTGCTTCAAAAGAATGGAATTGATCTAGATGAGATTTGATTCAGATTTATCATATGATGGATTCAAATTAACTCAGATTGATCTTATGATCTGATCTGGATTAATCTGAATTAATCTATCTAGATTGATCCATCTGAATTGATCCATCTAGATTGATCCATCCAGATTGATCTATCCAGACTGATTATATAAAATCATTAGTAAAATCACTCTTTCTTTTATTCTTTTTTCACTCTGTTTTTTTTTCCTGCTACACTTTTAGTGATATAACTCTCTCTTTTGTTCCCTCTCTTATTTTGTTCTCTCTCTTCTTTTGTTCTTTCTTTGTTCTTTTTCTTAGTTCTTTTTCTTTTCTACTATATCATAAGTAAATAAAACAGCAGTCCTTAATCATATATTGGTCCAGTCTACTCATTTTTTTACCCTGCAATGATTGTCAAAAGAGGGAGTATTTGAGATGGAAATGTACACTCTGCTGACCTCCAGCCCTATCTATGTCATATGTGCCAGATAGTCTTATACTGCTCCTGCTTAAGTTGCTATCCAAACTGAGCTATTCCTTTGATATACTGAAGGATGTACTTAACTGCCATCCAATGTATATTATCATAGCATAACAAGTACTCTGCCACCTTGTTTATAGTATAGGATATATTAGGCCTTATTTCAAGTATAAGATACATAAGCTTTCCTATAGCTTGTTAATAGAAAATATTGTTTTCAGATATAGTATCTGACTTCCTTAGCTTCACCAAAGTATCCATGTCCTTATTGGCTTATATTTGCTTATTTCAAATAGTTCAAGAATAGCTTAAATATATGTGACTTGTAATAGATATATAGTACACTTGTACCTATTACATATAATTGATATTTTAAGAAGATAGGATGTATTACCCATATCCATCATTTTGAATTCTTGGTGTAGTTTTGCTTTGATTTCTTCAACTCTATCTGTCTTGCCAACTATAATAATATCATCAACTCAGATGTCTAAGTATGTCATTCCAGAAGATATATGTATATGAATCTGTCTTGCAATATTCAAATCCATTGTCTAAGAGATATTTGTTGATTTTTCTGTTCCAAAGTCATGCTACTTATTTGATTCTATAAAGTCCTTTATGTTGTTTATATATGAGCTTATTATTATTATTATCATAGAGTTCATATTCCTATAGTTGGCAAACATATAGTTTCATATCTATGTCTTAATTCAGGAATACCATTTTTATATCTATTTGTTAAATTTAAAAATCATATACTACTCTGATTACAAGAAGTATCCTTAGAGATGTGAGTTTGAATATTGGTGAGAATGTTTTGTCATAGTCTATGCCAAAGTCCTGTGAATAACATTTTACTATGAACCTTGCCTTATATCATTTGATTATTCTATTGACTTTATGTTTGATCTTATAGACCTACCTAGATCCTATAGCTTGTCTATTCACTGAGGTCTCAGATATTATTTCTAATGAGTGAACTATTCTTCTCATCTATTGCTCATTATCAATCTTTGTTATTTGGTAATAATATAACCTTGTCATATATTGTAGACTCATCTACAATTGCCAAGTACATAAGTGCATTTGCAAGTGTCAGCATAGTTCATATAATATTGCCTATTATGACAAGATTTCTTAGAAATATTCCAATAATCTCCTAAATCTGCTTTAACTTCATTATGTAATCTAGATTTGCACTTTTGTTTACCCTTTGAAGAGGTATCCTCTTCATTATCCTCATCTATAATTTCCATTATCCTTGGCTCTAATAGCCTTATTGGTATAGGTATAGTTTGTACTAATATTAGTATAAGTACTAGAGATACCTTTACTATAATATTGTAAGTATAGGTATCATTGGCTATACCATTGGATTCAAGATAGAGATAGGAATTTCCATGTGATATTTCTGATCTTTAGTCACCTTGAATATAATATCTTAAGAGATAATAATCTTTTGCTTCTGTGGATTCTATAGTCTATATACTGATTTCTCATATTCTAGGAATATATACTTATCTATCTTAGGCTTGAATTTATGCTAATTGCTACCTTTGTCCAGAATATAAGCTTTACTTCCAAATATACAAAACTGTGAAATATCAGGCTTGAATCTACTCTATAATTCTTCAGGAATAAGATCTCTGTTATTCCTAAATTTCTGATTTTTGTTATTGTCAGATCTGCTGGATTCCTTGCTTAAAGCTCATGAAGGAGTACAATTTTGAATATATACTGCTGCATTCATAGCTTTGACCCAAAAGTCATATAATAATCTAGCCAAATTTATCATTATATATGATATTTCCACTATTGTATAGTTAAAGTACTCTGTCATACTATTCTACTGAGATATATAGGGAGCCATTATAGAATCTTGAATACTATGCTTCTTCAAGAAGTATCAAAAGGCTTTATTGATATATTCTTTACTATTATCTGAGCATAGGGTCTGTATTCTATGTCCTGTTTCATTTTCCACAGTTGCTTTGAATTCCTTAAATTTCTTAAAAGCTTTGCAATTTGCTATAAGGAAATATATATAGGCTTTTCAAGTATAAATGTCAATAAAGATAATAAAATACCTCTTTCCAGAGTGTAATATCGTTCATATAGGCCTGCAGATGTCCATATATATCAAATTAAGGATACCAGATGCTCACTTCATTTATTTCTGAAAGGGTTTCCAAAAGGCTTTGTTTGCTATACAATTATTGCAAAAACTAAAATCTGATGGTATAGAGTAGTTTGGCAACCTCTTTACAGAATTACTCCTTATCATCCATTCTAAGATACTATTGCCAATATATCCTAAGAATTTATACTATATATACCAAATCTCCTTACTGAATATAGAATATGCTACTGAGTAATATATATGCTTCTGTTAGCATACCATTGATTGCATAAAGGTTCCCCTTTTTCAGTATATATATTAGATTCTTATTGCTCTTTAGATTATATATCATAACTATGCTTAGGCATATATATACTCTTTTGTCTCCCCAAGCCATTATTTTGACTATTGAAAAGAGATTTTTACCTATATCTGGAGTATAAAATATATTCATAAAGATCCCATAAGGTTCAGTAATATTTCCATATAATTCTATGCTGATATTTCCTTTGTCTTGAGCATAGATCATATTATTATCATCCAACTTGATAGGTAGAGAATGCACAAATTTCTTATATATAGAGAACTACTCATTGTAAGCTATCATATATTATATTGTACCAGAATTCATAAGCCAAAATTCTTTACTATATACATTAGCATCTGCACTCAGTGTATAGCCTACATTGGCTTTGGCTGAGCTGGCTACACTACAACTTTTCACTATTCTAAAAGTATTTCCCAGACTAGAATTTGTAGATAACAGACTGGTACTGAAACTGATGGTAGAACTAGCACTAGCATGTAGATCTAGAGTATTTTTCACTAGTCTAAAAGTATTATCCAAATTAGCTCCTAAATAGACTTCTGCATATAGATAGGTTGGTACTTCTGTAAAGTATAGATTTCTGTTGCTATTACTATTATCTTCATTAGCAGTATTCATAGTATTTATCTACCCTTTGTTTCTGCTCTTCTTTCCACCTTTTTCCCTTTACTTATGATAGTAATTTTCCATCTTATATTCTTACTTTCTACAATAATGACAGTTTTCTTCAAACTTAGCTTTATCACACCATTGGCTTTACCTTTATTCTTTATTCAACTTGTCTTTATCTTGTTCATATGCTCTGCTATAGAATGCTTTCTCATTATAATCCTCATTGGTACTATCCAGCCTTGTTTTCTTGTTCAAAAGACTCATTATGATGTATTAATAGTCTAATAATATGCCAGACTCCTGCATAGTTGTGACAACAACATTGTATACCATGGAAAGGCTATATGTAAGTACTAGAACCTTTTCTTTATCCTGAATAGAATCTACTTATATAGTTGTAAGAGAATTCACCTGATATGTCAGGTTATTTATATGATCAGTATACTCCTAAATAATTTTCTTGGACATTATTTGAAGATTGAATAACTACACCTTTAAGTGAAATCTGTTTGATGTGGATATCTGCTAATGTTGATTATATAGAGTCTCCCAGACTTCATTCACCATCATAGTATGGATAACAAGCTTCATTTGTATATTTGAAAGGGTGAACATAATCTCTCTTAGTACTCTCCAATTATTTGTAGGGTTGTAGTTTGTTATTTGTATCTGAGGCTTCTAGTAGTCCTTCAAACCATATTTCTCTAAGAGGTTCTTTATATAATATACTCATATAGTGTAATTTTTATCATCAAAGACATAAATCATCCTTTTGACTATTACTTGCACTAGAATTGCTATAGTTGTGACCATTGTAACTAGAATACCCTTTCCAGAGGCTCCTCTCTCTGAATATATACTTGTGTTTAGTACTTCCAAATAAATTGAATCAATTCAAATCAAATCAAATTGAGGTTAATTGAAGTCAAATCAATTTGAGGATTTTTTGATTTGAATCAAAGTCAAATTGAATTAAAGTTAAAGTGAATTGGGGGTCTGATTCTATTCAATCAAATCGAATTGGGGGTTTGATTCAATTTTAATCTTACATTATCAATCTTATATTATCAATATTTTTATTTGTAATTATCAACCTATTCATTTTCACACTATTCATTCAAGCATCCTAATTCATATCCTAATTAATTTACAATTCAGTATTCCTGGCATGATCCCAGCAGCCAATGCACAAATTCAAGCATTCCCAGCATGATCCTGTATTCATTCAAGCATTTCCAGTATATCTGATCACAGCAGCCACTATCTGATATATATTATCATATGGTCTTTTGCCTGAAGGAATATTGGAGATAGTTGGATCAAGATGTTGACAAATCCTGAGAATGGTACAGTATATTTTATCATACACTCTGCAATTATGGTAACTTATAGTATATTATTCTCTTCTTGACTTTGGGGCCAGGGCTTGAGGGGCTGGAGCTTGAGGGGCTGGGGCCAGAGCTTGAGGGGCCAGGGCTTGAGGGGCTGGGGCCAGGACTTGAGGGCTGACAGAGGCTTGGGCTTGAGGGCCAGCAGGGGCTTAGACTTGAGGACCAGTAAGGGCATAGGTGGCTGAGATAAATCTCTCAAGTGCTTTCTCTATTTTCTTCTTGTTTTTCTTATAGTTTTCATCACTCTTGTCATCATTGTCATCATTTAGCCATTTGAAAACTTTGCTGATGGTCTCATTTATTTTCTCAAAGTACTCAGACAAGTCTTTATGATAAACTTACAGGGATAAATAGTAAAGGTAATTTTGAAATTTATTGGTCATTTTTTTTTTTTTTTT